>JAQIWF010001479.1:0-11861 GCA_034694965.1 Ceratozetes gracilis | reverse complement strand
AACTAGGTGAATGAGCATAATATAAAATTTTAACTTATGTAACTTATACAAACAACTAGAGGAGAACAATTTAAGCAATTTAAAGAACAATTTAAATAACAAAATCTAAAATAATCCAATTTGAACTTATATTTCAAGGAAGATTCCTTGTAGTTTTGAGCACCCTGGTTCACTACATCTTAAAATACATGTTAACTTAAATTTGCGCAGCCATAGTAATATCTATCCCTTGGTAACAATGACTGACGTGAGGAGTGACGCTTTTATTAAAACAGTTATAAGAATTTCTATAATGAGCTCACAGTTGGGATAATTTCAACTTTTATGTGGAATTATTGGATTTGTTTTCATTAATATTCAACACTATTTTGTGAACTTGTTTTCACACAAAAAGTAATTTTAATTATTATCCGAAAGCGTCGCTCAAAATATTAAAATTTCTACTTTTGTCACAAATGGTTCACTTTTGCTTCTTTGAATGTAAAAAGAGGGTAAAATTTAATTTTCCAAATAAATCTTATCTACTCATTACTACAGAAACCTAGATATGATTCAGACCTGGGTCATACATAGAGACTATGCAATATTATTCCTAGAGGGTAGGCGGCAGCGGCACCCCCTTCTAAAAAATAAATTTTAAGCAATAGGATGATACTAAAGAGTAGGGACAATCCAACTTAATGAAAGGTCAGGGGGAAAGGGAATAAAATGGCGAATTTTTCTCAAACCTCAGGGGGTATCAGGGTAAGGTAGGGTTGGGTAAAATGGCCCCCAATCCAAGATGGTGGCCAAAAAAGACGCCATTTTGTCACTAAATATACATTAAATTGCTATTTTTCGGCTAAATTAGCTTTGAATTAACTAAATTAGCAAAAATGGTGAACAGGCAGCAGGC
Organism: Ceratozetes gracilis; assembly: GCA_034694965.1. Classification (NCBI taxonomy): domain Eukaryota; kingdom Metazoa; phylum Arthropoda; class Arachnida; order Sarcoptiformes; family Ceratozetidae; genus Ceratozetes; species Ceratozetes gracilis. Next base: position 10,966 of record JAQIWF010001479.1, on the reverse strand, counting down.
AGGGGCTTCGTTTCTCTGGAACTCATATGATACTGAAAAATATGATTCAATTGATAAATAAGTGAAACAAAGAGATATTTTTCTATTTAAGCAAAAATGCCAATAATTTATCGAAATGGTCTCTGTCTTGTCTATGGTTTACAAAAAGAAGTTATTTCTTATATCGTTTGTCTCACAATCTTTACAAATCCCGGGGGTATTTTGCCTTTCTGTGCTAACAAACTATTTTGTGTCAATTTACTCCAATAACATAATCTTGTCCAGTTTGAGAATTATCACAGGTAGTAGAAGCTGTACTTGCTCATAAATTGCGATTAAAGTCTAGACATAAATAAAGATTTTATAAGGTCTTGACTTTAGAGGATTTCCTACAAAAACTAATTAATAAATTTGCCGAATGAATCTATCAAGGGAATAATTAAATGTTCATTAGATCATGAATGCGGATCTCGAATGTTCGGTTGATCATGCTCAGATTTAGTCAGGGATGAAAAATGTGAGGGATTAATATAGATTCTTCTTGGTGGAACAATTTAGAAGTAAAAGAATAAGTTGGTTTTTCATTTAGCAACAAGGTGATCATTTTGTATTAAATCTATGGTACGAATCTTTTATCATACTTTCATTCAATAAGAATTGAGAGAAGTTTTTGCAAAACATCCCCTGGTTAATATTGTTAAGCAACGATTAGATTGTTTGACAGTATTATCTTGTAAAGAAGTGGTGAATTCTCACTCAAACCTTTTTTAGAAATGTTTAAAACAGGAATGGCCAAGTGGGTCTAGCCCAACATCGCCATAGAATTTGAAAATTTTCAAAATACCCCTTTAGGATTTGGCTTTAAGATACTCTAACGCCGAGCAAAGCAAGGCGGTAAAATATAAGGGTTTTTTTGCCGAGAGAAGGGGCAAATTATTTGATTTTTAAAAATAAAGAATATTATGCACTAAAACCGTTAAGAAAAGCTGACCCCACTATAGAAAATAGGCCTCAGAAAAAATTGTAATGAAAACCTATGACTTTTTCTATATTCCCCTAGATCCCCCTAAGTTTTTTCTTTAAAATTTTCCATTTTACACCCTCCCCCCTAGGATGACCTGACCTTGGCCATCCTTGGTTTAAAACTACTCTTTAGTGCTCTATCTAAACCCGAATAAAGTATCAGGTAACTGATGATTGATGAACAGTTGCTTACTAAATCTCATAGGTAAAACAGATTACACCTAATGGTCATTGGATTACAAATGTTAATCTTAACTGAATACTTTAATTAAAGTAAATGACTTAATAAATAAATAAATTTTTAATTTTGTAATTAATTGCAAACAAATTATTGTTAATGAAATTTCTATTAATATCTAAACTGCACTGAATTGTCAATTGTTTACAATTAATAGTTAATAGTATTAATTGATTAAAAGATCCGTTAATTACATAACAAATCATTAAGTATAACAAAAACAAACCTTTTAAGGACAGACACCTAATGTCTCCTCTGAGGGAAGGAAATACTAAATTGATTTTCAAATTAATTGATTAAAGGCTATGGGGTATTGAACTGAGTTTAAACATTTCATTGAATTTGAATGAAATTTACTTATTTCTTAAATTATATCTCACTTTCCCAATAAGAATCGATTTTATAATCAAAATAAAAAAGAAATTATTACATATTCCTCATTATTTTTCAACATTTTAAATAAAGGATGCACACGTGTGGGGGGAGGATATAACCCAAATACCCCTAAGTTTTGAGCTTGGAAAGACTCCTCCTAGGATTGGGATTTTTATCCGTGCTATGTACCCTGACTTTTTTCTTTTCGCTACACCCAGGGTCGGTCATCAAACTTAAACCTTAGGAGGTGGTATTTTCCAAAACACCCTCCCCTTGGATTTGCAAAAACTCGACTGACCTACTGTTTGTTCATTAACATAATGTTAATGTTTTCAAAACCTCAGGAGGATATTCCGAAAGTACTCTTTCATATGCCGACCCTGGCTACACCATTCCCGAGGTTGGGTGAACCCCTGATTTTTGATATAAAACAGAAGAATTTGTTAATTATTGAAATGAATGGAAATAATAACTTTGAAAAGTTGAAAATAAGGTAATTGATTAGCAAAGAGCGGATCTCCGGTGTAAAGTCAAGTTCGCCTTTTCCACTATCAGACCAAATAAGAAATAATTTAAATTTTTGAGACAAAACTTTAAAAGAGTGTAAGTTTTATGCGGAAAATGTGGTAATGAATGAAAACGACATTTTTTCAGTGAAAACAGATTATAATTTAATTTCTATGGAAAAGCTTTCATTTGTTTGAATTAGTTTTTGTCACAAATGAGAACAACTATCAACTTTCAAGGCTTGTATCTCAAGGCTTGTCTTATAGTCTAACGAACCGATTCACGGATATGTGTGTCGATTATGGACCCAAACCGTGAATCACAGGACTGTGACTCGAGAGTAGTGTTTAATAAATGCATTTTTCATCGAACATATTGTTTGACTCCTCCTTTGTATTTATTGTACAAATAAAGATTACTTTAAGTTTTATGCCGAAGGGTAACACTGACTGGTTTACACACCATTCCCTTCAAACGCATAGCTTTCCAAACACTCAAAAAGTCTGTCAGTCAGTCAAGTTCTGGCAATTTTTAGATTTACATTCATTACAATTCATTAATTTGTTTGGACTATGAATTAAGTTAGTAGTGATCAGTAGTTTATGTGCGAGTCGTGCCTCCCTTTCCCCAGACAATGACTTAAACATAATGTTTCGCAAGTCTTGTGTTTCATCTCTTTTATAATTAATTTCGATCTAATTTTGTTCACTTCATTGAAATGGTGAATATTGTGCCAGCTCTTTTGCCTGCACTCGTACCCCTGGCCACTCTCTTGTGGATACGTGCGGCCGACCACTCCATCACTATTTCACGCAATAATTGGGACCAGGAATATGATTATATCGTGGGTAAGTTTTCAGTAAATGTCCAAAATGTGCTTTCTCATTCTCATTATATTGACCCCCTATTCACGAATGTTCTTTCAATTCATGACATTTTCATCTTTTCTAATAACTTGAATGAAACTAAACTAGTAATAAATAAAATGTAATCTTTTTAAATTGAATTTATTTGTCGAAATGATAAAAAAAATAGTTTTCAATAATATTATTGAAATGAATCCTAAAAAGTATTTTAAATTAAAATTTCAATGGTTTTGGTTACGGCTAAGAAAGAGGAAAAGTATGGAATGGAAAGCCCTACTAATCGGGTCATTAAATTTGCATACTTTTCAAGTTGAAAGTAGTGTCTGTCCTACACTTCCGTAGCATTGAAAACGAATTGGAATTTATAATATGAAAGCCTCTTAGCTCTAAATTTTTTGTGACCCAATTCCTAAAGTCGGGGGTCTTTTGAGTCCATAAAGATCTCATTTTCGTATTTAGTCTTTCGACTAATGTCTTCATCCGTTTCCATATCCTATTGTCTTAACAATGAACTCAACAAAGAGTCTGACGAAAAGGAGACCGTTTTGAAGACAAAAGATATGAAAACTAGAAAATAATTCATATTTTTGAAGACAAAACCCTTTTTACTTCATAAGAGTTTTTATAAATTTTTAAAATGTCGTTAAATCTCTATTTTATAACTTAATTTGGGTCACAATAGAAGGCATGTCTATAATTAATTCCCTCATAAATAGTGAAATACGAAATTTTATTAACAATTGAAAATCTCTTCGATTATTAAACATTTTTTCGCCTCAAATGAATGACAAGTTCTAATAAACGGCTAATAATTTGAATGATTCTGAAGACAATAAGAATAAGAATAGTGTGTAAAATAACAAATCAAATGAGAAAATAACCCAAACTATGTGCCAAACAGTAAAACAGATTTCTCTGAGTAATTATATTTAACAGTTATGGTAAAAAAGTCTAAAAATAACGGCCCGTAACAGACCTGTTAGTCCCTGACCTTCTATTCTCCTAATTCTGTTGTGTGTTTATGTCATGATTTGTACCAATTCTCTCAGCTTTACTATTGATTTAATATATGGCTAATTATTCACAGTCGGTGCCGGATCTGCCGGTGCTGTAGTGGCTAATCGAATGTCGGAAGACCCGTCGGTAAAAGTGCTACTCTTAGAAGCTGGTGGTTCCGAAAATCTGTTCAGTGATATACCGATAGCTGCGGCAACACTTCAGTTGACACCAATAGATTGGGCCTATCAGACAGAACCTCAAGAAGCCTCTTGTTTTGGTCTTATTAATCGCGTAAGACTTCACTTATACCACTCTCTTACGCCTTCTTTCAAATATCAGTTAATATAAGGACCACTTATAAGTGGATTCACACAATAGGCCTCTCGATTAGCATTAAATTATAAAAGACTTTGAGTTTACACTTAGAAAACATTTAATTTCTATTAAAAACTTTCGGAAATTAGTTTCCTATTATTTTTGATTTGAGACTTTGGTTGTTGTTTTTGTTTAGTTGTTTTGCTTAACCTTTTGATGACATAAACTAAGAGAAGATTAAATAATAGTTAACCAAAGAAGTGATTCGTTGCGACAGCTGTGAGACTCTTGTTTGCACTTAACTTACTCTAAATAATTGCCATTTAATTAAGTTTTTATCAATTTTTCCGATAAATTACTTTCTATTAGAAAAAATTCTAACATTTCTTCGATTCGTTTCATAACAGAGAAGTCGTTGGCCTCGGGGTCGAGTGCTCGGGGGCTCATCAGTACTCAATTACATGTTGTATATTCGAGGCAACAGTCGAGACTATGATGCCTGGGCTGAAAATGGAGCCTACGGCTGGTCCTGGGAGGAAGTGCTGCCATATTTCATTAAGTCAGAAGACAATCGCGACCCCGAAATCGCATACAATGGTAGGAATCCAACGATTATTCTAATTATAAACTTTCAATCAAATCGAAACCAAAACTATTTTTTATTGAATTTCTAATTATAATACAAATGAAAAGTAGAGAAAAAGTCAGTGAAGGGATGGGGTAGGGATCATGTGAATGAGAACGACTTCAATAAGGAGCACATGTAGTCAATTGTAATGTAGGCGTTGATCAGTAAAATGAATTCGGTTTTTAAATACCTATTGAAGATTCGGGTGAGCCATCACTCAGTCATTTCATGGTCAGTTAGCAATGAAAAAAAGGTTTGCTCTTCGATAGGGCTTTCCTTATTCGCTCTCCTCTGGTGTTTAGGCCATTGTATTAGTGATCGTTCCGTTGATCCAATTTTGAGTAGAATGAAGAGCTCAGCAGTTTTTCACTAAACCCAAGCCCTTGTGCTCTACTCTCTATTTTTAGTACAGAACAGGCTATTCATCATAAAATTGCCATCAAATCGATTTGAAGCTTAATAAGTGTGACAAATAACAACACAAATACCTATAAATTTATCGAAAATAATGAACTCATTAGAAGTTCTAAATATAATTCCGATTCAATTGAGAGCTGAGCTAAGGATCAGTGAAATAAGGAAAACAAAATTCTCACGAAAATTGCACTGAATTTCAGGGTCATTACAAATGCCGGTAAATTGAATTAGAAAACAGTATTTTACTTCAGATATTGTGAAATATAAAAATCATCCTTCAATTCGATGAGTCATTTCTAGGCTATGAACCATAGATTTCCACATTTGCTTAGTTTACCGAATATTCAAATAATTGGTGTCTATCTCTGTCTGCAAAACAAAATATAGTTTCAGTTCATTTCATAGCTTTATCTCAAAAATTATATCCAGAAAATTGATTTTTATTCTTTGAAAACAGGCTATCATGGGGTGGGAGGCCTGCTAACAGTATCGAGTCCTCCCGATGCCAGCCCAATCGCGACTGCTTTTCCAGAGGCGGGCAAACATTTAGGCTACCCGAACATAGACTTAAATGGTCCGACCCATACCGGATTTGCTATACCTCAGGGCACAGTACGGAGGGGCGCCCGTTGTTCGACATCCAAAGCATTTCTTCAAAGTGCCAGAAATCGGCCAAATCTTCATGTCGTGACTTTTGCTTATGTCACTAAAGTTATATTCAATGAGTTCAAGAGAGCACAGGCCGTTCAGTTCGACCGCTTTTCACTCACTCATATTGTTTACGCCCGAAAAGAAATCATATTAAGTGGTGGTTCCATAAATACGGCTCAACTCTTAATGTTGTCCGGTGTCGGTCCTAAAGATCATTTGACAGCACATGGAATCCCAGTGTTGGCTGATTTACCCGTCGGTCTTAACTTACAGGACCACATATACCCGGGTGGAGTGCACTTCACATGTGAAGGAAAATATTCGTTAATTCAGAGAAGGATAGTCTCCATTCCGAACATTATTTCATACTTTTCTGCCGGAAGAGGTAAATATCAAGTGATTTGATTATTAATTTTAGCAAATATTTTTAAAGAACCCCCCAAAAACTGACTTACTTTCGATATTTTACTTATTTTTAGGTTAGAGATTAGAATATTTTTAGTTAATTATTCAAATTTATTGATTAATTATTCAAATATAAGTGGGTTCCAGGTTTGCCCTCAACTCATTTACATGCAATTAGGGCTTTGAAAATCTAAAATTTAAATCTGAAATCCTCGATATATAATGTCTTTATTAGTGCTTAAGTATGTGTTAACTCGCTTTCAATTTATATTTGATTTAAGCATGAAATCAGACTTATGTCAGAAAATGCAGTCTCTCTCGAGATATCGACAAATTTCTATGAAAAATGAACAAAAAGTATTTCCAAATTACAAGAGCACTTAATTTCTATTTTAAAATCAAATTTCTTAGAAATTCTTATCTTAATGTTCTGATAAAATAGTTAACAGATCCAATAGAAAGTTAAAGCTTGGGGAAAAAAAACAAAAAATAATTTAATTCAATTTTGAAAAATATTTTATTTATATTTATCTTTAATTGAATGTAAAATTGAAAAGTAAAGTCAAGTTGTGTTGAATTGGGGAACATTGAGATTACATAGTGTTATGGTCTCATGATTTCAATACCGAATCCTCTAATCGTATGTTTGAGTGATTTTCAAATCGATAATTATATGTTTGGTTAAATTTTAAGTACTCAAACAAAAAGCACTAAAACTAATTATGAATTCACTGTTTTCGTATTCTATGCATAATATTGTCTCGAATTTTACTCCAATTTTCATATATTATTTGATTAATAGAGAGACAGCGAAATATCTTTTATTCAATTTGTTGTTATTTCGAAATGTTTCACCAATTTATTCGGGATAGAATTGGAACAATCGTTTTACTCGAGTAAAATTGTTCAATATTTTCAAGTTTTCAATTGACTTTTGATTGAATAACTGTTGACATTGTGCTGAAGCCCTACCAAATGATGGCTTTTATATCACAAATTGTTTCCTTAAGGACAGGGGTCGTCATCTAACTTGAATCTCGAAGAAGTTATTTGATCTAATTTCTCACATCTTAAAAACGACGACTAAAAAAAGGCAATTTTGCCCCCTCCACCCCATAGAGATAGCTTTTTTAGTTAAACTCTACTAATTAACTAGATCGCCGATTTTTTTAGATCAAAATCAAGTGGGAATCCCTTTCTCTGTTAAGAGGGATACTAAATTCATTTTTCATGTTTATACGTCATCAAAAGTATTACTAATTTTAGCTGTATTTGAATGAGCATGATCACAATTATTCAAATATATCGTTATTAAACTAGGTTAGTTGGTGAAACCTTGGGAGAAATCAGTGATAACCTTCCAACTTTAATCTCAGGGGGGTAAAATGGCTGACTTTTTGGCTCAACCTCGACAGACCTTGTGATTGTCCATATGTTAGGATTTTCAAAACCCCAAGGGCCCAAAAATCTCGGTCTTCAGGGGGATATCCTAAAATACCCCCTATTGTTAACCCCGAAAGGAATATAATTTGGGAAATTATGTATTGGAAATTTTGTAACAAAAATGTGATAGAGCATGGATGAATGTATAGATTCAAGTTTATCATGTAAAAAGTCTAAATATAATCAATTATTAGCTTATATCCAGCAAAAAATATACCCATTTGTAACACATAAGAAACTGTTAAATCTTACCGCAAGACCCCACTGACGACCTCTGCTTAAGACAGGAATTTCAACACAAGAGTGGAATTACTATTTTTATGAGTATTAGATATAAAACACATTTATTTTATGAATTTCTTGACAAACAATAGTCAGAAGAAAACATTATTTACGCCTAAAAAGCAAACGCTTTTACAACTCAGTCATGATTTGGTGCTAAAAAACTATTTTGTTTTCACAAAACACTAATCGTTTGCAAACTTAACCCGATTTCAGGCCCTATGACCGCTTTCGGAGGTGTTGAAGGACTCGGATTTATTAAAACTAAATATATGAACCAATCAGACGATTACCCGGATTTTGAAATTCATATGTTGAATGGCGGCCCCACTTCTGATGATGGACAGACATTTCGTCGAGTGCAGGGCTTCACACGAGAGATGTGGGAAAAAGTATATGTGCCTTACTTGCCATACGACACATTCAGTATGTACCCGGTCTTATTGAGGCCAAAGAGTATCGGTTACATTAAACTCCGTTCCTCCAATCCATACGACCCGCCAATAATCGATCCCAAATATCTGACACATCCGGACGACATCCGTGGAATGGTTGACGCCATGAAAATTTCAATTGCTGTGGGACTGACCCCTCCCTATCAGAGAATGAAAGCAAAACTCTTCACAACAGTATTTCCCGGCTGTGAAATCTACAAAATGTGGAGCGACGAGTACTTGGCCTGTGTTGCCCGTACCTACACGTCTACAATTTACCACCCTGTGGGCACCGCCAAAATGGGTCCGCCATGGGATCCCACAGCTGTGGTCGACCCTGAACTCAGAGTTCTCGGAGGCATAAAAGGTTTACGAGTAGTGGACGGTTCTATTATGCCAAAGATAGTATCCGGCAATACTAACGCTCCAATTATTATGATCGGCGAAAAAGCGGCCGATATTATCAAAGGGGTTCAGTTGCCACCAGTCAGACCCACTCCTCACAAGAAGACGTCTTCTCATAGTTTTTTCGATAATTTTAATTTATTGGCGAAGAAGAGGTGATAAAACACTTTAGTCTTAATTTTTATCCTTTAAATGAAATCTTTTCAAATGTTTTAATATTGTTTTATATTTCAGTATTGATTTTCTCCACACTTTTGTAGAGATTACAAAAATTATTCCTCAAAATTCTTAGTCTTTTAAGTGAATTGAATTTTATATATATGTTTAAAATCTTAAAATTAGTTTGTCGTCAGTATACAGTCCCTTTCATTATATATATGACTGATTGAAAAAATTTAATTCATTTGTTTTTGTCTGATATTCTCATTACTATTAATATTATTTATTTTCATTAAAGTCTAGAATTCAAATTCAAACCAAATATTCAATGAATAGTTCTGATTAAAATCCGATTTTGTATTCGAGGTAAAACTTAGTTTAATACTTCCATCTATTGGTTCGAATTCAACCTTTCATTTCAAAAGATTTTGTTGAAATCCATTAGATGTCAGTCTAAATATATTTACCAATACCTGGATTCAAATTCTTGAAATATGGATTGTTAATAGAAATTTGATTATTCTTATCACAAATGGGAATAATTTTTAAAACTTAGTTATGGACTCAATATTATGACTAAATTTTTGTTGTGCACCAAATACCAAGAGTTAACTGAATTTTATTTCTCTTTTCCTTTTGAGATCAGTTTATCTCTCCTTTCCGTATAATTCCGTATAAATAATAAATTCTTTGAGCATTTCATTTAAAATTCTCTGAATTCAAAAGTCAGTCCTTCTCTGGAGTGAAATCCTATTTAATTTAAATATTTAATATCAGTGCCATTGAATGAGACGTTAAATAACCTTTTCTTAATAAGAACTCGGCTTAATCTTATATAAAATTAGATAGATTCTTTTCTCTATAAAACTTTAAAGAAACTCTTGTCGATTGAAAAGCCTTAAATAAGGGGCTCACAGGGAGTATACTTCAAATGCCACGATTATTCTTTAATTAAGTTTGTCAGATCTCTCTAAATTTGAGCATAGATGGACCCTCTCCTATGTTCCAACCCCTCTAAAATTTGGAACGTATCATATTTTGATAAATCATATGAGTTTAGACATAATTGAATTATAGATTCTATACCCTATCTATCCCACCTATCTATTTGGAAGCCTGATACCTTGCGCATCATTGATTTTAGTTAATTTTCAATCAATGGTTTAATTTTTAAGGAAATTATAGTTCAATATAATTGTTATTCTCTTCTAATTAAGTAAAGTATTTTCGACGACTTTAATGAAAATTTTTGAAATTCTTTTTCATTTAATTTGTTTATGAATTTGTTTTGATTTTTTCTGAAGTTTCAATATTTTCATTAGTTATATGCGAATTGTTTTCAGTGATAGCTATTTGTTTGATTCAAGTTTTATATATTGTTCTTATTTTCAAAGATTTGTTTCAGAGATCTTAACGTCAAGTGAGTAATACATTCGTCATATTATATAGAATTTTAATATTTTGTCAAAACAAGTATTCAATTGTCAGCAAAATTTAAGTTTTGTAAATATATTTGATGTTTAATTTGTAACTATATTTTGGGAAAAATTAGTAATAAATTGAATATTTTGTAATAACTTCGAACACAGAATAAAATATTTATCAAAATATAGAGAATTATTACAAAATGTTTGGTCTACTAATTGAAGTAATAATCCGAATAAATGTGTGCCAATTGATTGTGTTGTCATTATTTTACTTCAAAACTAAATAAATTTCATTTCAAGTGTTGAAACATTGAATAAGAATTTGTGAATCCATTAAATTGAAGCAAACAAATGGATAACATTTTGGTTGTATTAAGTCTTAATTAGTTTGACTCAATTCAAGGAGTGTTGCC
>JAQIWF010001478.1:0-11865 GCA_034694965.1 Ceratozetes gracilis | reverse complement strand
TCTCTCTCTCTCTCTCTCTCTCTCTCTCTCTCTCTTTCTTTCTTTTCCCTTCCCTCTCTCCCACCCCTTCCCTACACACAACAAGAGATAAACACTTATTTAACGTTGATTTTATGATAGACTTCAATAAAAGTATGTTTTTGTGTGAACTTAAGTTTACCGAAAAAAAATAATTGAAAATCTGAAGCAATAACTCAAATCATTCGATGGAATTCTTAAGTAATTTTGTGCTCAGATTCAACATCTGATGCTTTTCTTACAATTTCTGGGTATTATATCTTCAATTAAAGAGCTATGGATTGATTGCTGGATTTGATGTCAGGATTATTATACTTTACAATACAATAAATAGACTCCAAATGTAAGTCAACTTTAAAATGGATTAAATCCTAACCCAAAAGAATCGGATGTTTGTAAGAAAACAGATGCTCTCATGTTTGTGCAGTGAGCAGGGTCTTTGCAAAATTAAATTTCTGTTTTAAAGAAGCTATTTCTTCTAAAATTAAGCAAGCACTTATTCAAGTGAGTTATTTTATCTTATGATCCGTTTCGATGAATATGTGTAATATGAGGACTGTTGTGTTTGAACGGACGACCACTTCTTGTGTTATTATTTATTAGCGTAATGTCATTACAGTGCAGGCATTGGATGCGAAAATAGCAGTTCTCAGCACTGATTCACTTCATATAAATCGCTGCCAATTATGAAGAACTGAAATCCAGTGTTAATCAGGATTTGTGGCCAATAAAGGACAGCCTATCATAAGAAACAGACTTAATATTGAATTTGGGATAAATCGCGTTTCATTATTATGGATGGAAATGGTTTGGCGGCCAATCAAGGGATGCCACTTATCTTATTCTTCCATACAGTCGTTTCCAAGAGCACAGGTTTGCCAGGGCAAATTGCATTTACAAATTAGACACTAAAACAAAAGCAAAGCAGAGATAACCACTTTTGACCACAAATTCTTAACACATTTTCAGTTTTATTTCTTATTTTATGTCTAAATAATGTTTATATAAGAAAATAATTAGTGATTCAAATCGATTAAGATTTTAATCTCACAGTCAGTCGTAAAATCAATTCATTACATAAATACAGAGAATAGAGTTTTTCTTAGTTTTAGTTAAATTAAGTTTTGTCGTAACGTTTATTGATTGAATCAACAAGATTACTTTTACAAGTTAGTGCATATAAGATGAATACCTTGGACATGAACAAGTTGCAATGATTGCAATTGACTGGAGATAAAATCACCTCACATTCAGTGATTAATATTCCCGAAAAGGTTTAGTTTTATGCATCAATTGTTCTGATGGTATGAAAATTCCCAAAAGAGATGTAAAAGTTTTCTTTTAGACTGACGTGAAATCTGGCATTTCTTCGCTGGTTATGTGAATTATGGCTAATCACCCCATCGGCCACCACTTCTTCACTTATTTAAGGCTCTTATTTAGATTTAAAACACAAATATTTTAGTATTAAAGCTTTAATGTCAGCGAAAACAACATTCAATATTGAAAACTAATGGCTGTCATAACGTAGAGAATAAATTCTAATAATTTAATATTTTAGATCACTTTCTATCACTATATTGTCTGAAACCTCTTTTAATTCTCAATCTTTTTCTCAACTCTTTATTAAAGTTTTTTTTTGTGAATTCAAGACATTCTTCACTTTGAATTCAACTATCATTTTGCCACCGATTCATGTATTCTGTAATAAAAATAATCCTTTGAGTCAAATAAAAAAACTATTTATGGAATCAATTTTGACTCTGATTTCAATATATTTTAAGTCTTCCTTCAAAATGTTACAAAATTCTGTAAAATTAATTGAATTTGAATCCACCAAGGGAATTGAAATTAATTAACTTGTTCAAAATTAATATCAATTTGAGTTTTAATAAACTTGTTAGAAACATATTAATTCATAATATTTATTGTTTACTGAAAGCATTAAAGGATTCTTAGTCTATATTTTTGCGATTTATATTTTATCACATTTTTATTCTATTTATGTTATATTTGTCACAAAAGTCAAGCAATTTATTCAACAAATTTATCATTTTATGTCGAATCGGCATTATTTCAATTCTTATGGTTCGCTCGATAAACGTTTTGATTTATTTTTGCCTTTTTTCAAAAGAGTTTTTTCATTGAATAAATGATGTGATTGTTTGAGTGTTTATTCATTTGAATTCTGTTCAGTCATTAATTTTAAAAAAAGAGTCGGATTTGCAGAAAAACTATTCTCAGAGTATCTCTACTCTAATGAACATCAATGGCACGAATGACTGAACACAACAGCCATTCCTGTTCTTACGTTATATGTAATTACTGGACAATAATTGGCAATAATTATGATTATTTGGCTCTTGTAGAGAATCAAAAGGAAATTATGTACAGAAATGTTGAATGAATTATCACAATGTTATTAACTATTGAGAAATGTTTGATACAATTTCTGCTTTATTCGCTTTTTCTTATTATTCTTAACTTAAGTCATAGTAACCGCTATTTCCCACATAATATAAGGAGAAATGAATAAAGAAAATAATGATTTCTACAATACTGTATATAACTGTGCGGTAGTGGAAGTCGTCCTCACAATTGTAGTGCTCATAGTTTTTGTCAACACTCTGTGTAATCATTTGAGAGGGAATGCAGATCTCGTTTTGTCCATAATTGACAGCATTTCTATCCAATCAATTGTTTTGACATTTTCTAGAAATTAGTTTAATTTACTTTTTTAATGCCTTTACAATCAATGAACAAAAGTTGTATTTTTGATTTCCCTTTAAATGAGCAATCAACACTTTTGAGCTTTTATATGGGAGGTTATCAAAAAAGTCCTTGAACATTAGGGTTAGTAAAATTCTCACGGTTCTTTAAACGAGAATTCCTGCACATAGTTAATGAAAGTAATCATTATTGAGAAATGTGTCCAAATATTAAATGCTGGCCTTTGGATAATAGTTGGACTTCCAATTGAGTGCCACTTTTTAGTACAAAGGGCGCTCTTTTGACAAAACAAAGTGCCCGCACCCGCACTCCCACCACATGACTGATGACTCAAATGATAGCTAACATTATTTAATAGTCCCTTTGAAATAATAATTGATTGATTGATGTGAATGAATAGTAAAATACTGTCGACATTACAGACAAGTCCTTTGTATTGCATTTCATTTTGATTTCCGATAATTTTTGTTAAATTAAAGAACTTATTATTTGTTGTGAATTATAACTTAAATAAATTGTTTGGAAATGGGAAAGACATTCAACAACTTGTCAGTTAGGGTTTACATTGATTTAAATGATTGCAAGATTACATTTATTGCAAATTCTAAAGCGTTTATTTGATATTTAGGTAATATAATGGAAGGTCTATAAAGTAAATACACTATTTTTAAACAATCAGGATATCCCTCCCCCTAATACTATTGGAAGTATATCTAGTTAATCTATAAGTCAATTTACTTAATGGAAGGATAGTATACATCCAAGTGATGATCTTTTCCTAAAGCCTTGCTTTACCATACTCTTTTAGCTTCCCCTCACCATCTTTTACGTAATTAATAGATAATAGTAAATCAGAGATGACTAGGCATAGCACAATACCCTCCTGAGTTTTGAGCTCTGACAAACAACCCCTCCTTAAATTCAAGGATGGATGAAACCACTGGAGGCAAAACATGCTGGCAAATCTTTTGAGTTTTACAAGCAAAAAAACTGTAAGCATAATCAATGAGTTTACTTTACCCCTTAAATATCCCCTAGGATTTGGACTTTTATCCGACCTATATGCAAGATTATATTTATTGCAAATTCTAAAATAGCCTCTCATTTTTGTTTTTCACTACCCCCTCCTTTTTGAGGTCGGGTATCTTGGCCATTCATGATTTTAAAGTCCAATTCGACAAATGTTTTTAAAAACAAAACTCAAATTTATGGAAAGCCAACCTTCTGTACGGCCCTATTTTGTATACCCATAAAATATTCAAAGTTTAGAATATATGGAAATACATAAAAAAATCTGTTGACCAAGATATATCACGAGTAGAAAGACCCAATTAGTTCAAATATCTGTATGCTATCATTTTTATATCGATTATTAATCGATGATTAATAATAAGAATTGATATATTTAATCAAGATAACTTAACAAACTTTAACCTAAAATTTACCTCTCTGAATTATTTGTGGTATTTGTGGTTGCTAATGGTTTGTTGCTAATGGTTCCTGGCTTTCAATACTCAAATCGACACAAATCTCTAATCAATCAAAGAGTGAAATATAGGAATAACGCGATAATAACTAACAGTTAATGAGATTTTAATTAAATAATCATTAATAGGAGTGTCATCTCATATGAATTGATTGCAACGATTCTATGATGTGTTAAATGATAACTAATTTTCGATTTACTATTACTATTCTTTTAATGTAACTTGTCAAAATATCAAAACCGTTTAATTCTCATTTATTATGACATTTTAAGAATTGTTTTTCATTTCTAACTAATAGGACGGTATTATTGAGAGTGAATTAATCTAATATCAGGTGAAATAAATAAATTTTCATATCCCAGATAAGATCGATTGTAATTTTGTGAATACAATGAAAATGCAGTAAAAGTTTCATTTTCTACATTAGATTGTTGTCATCTCTTGTGTGAAACGATTCTAACAGTACTTTGAAAATAATCTCAATAATGATAACCGACTTTTTTATTGATTTTCAGACATTCTCTCTATTCTTAGTCCAATATTGAGTCCTACCTTTTGGTGAAAATATATATAAAAAGTAAAATACCCCACATTTGGAGCGACAATTGTAACGCACTCTCATAGTGTCATAGGTTTGGACTCAATATATTTGAGCAATTGTTTCATTTTTGCTCTAATCCTCTCATATCTCTCATGTCATCAGTGGTTAACAAATCTGTTTTATTACAGATTTCAGACAAAAATGAGTAGAAATCGATTCAATAGATTCCACACAAAGTCTGCTCATATTTTTAGAAATCAATAGACAAACAAAAAATAACAAAAAGATTGAGTGTAAAAGTTAATCGATAATTTCAATTGCTTCATGCTTTATTTATAAATTCATTTTGATCATTTTTATTTTTGGCGCAGCTTTTCTTGCGATCGATTATCTATAAATTCCAGAGATGCCCGGGGTTTCAAGTGTGGAGAAAATATAGCGGGTTTAAACCAAAGTCGCTCTAAAACTTCAATAGATCTCATATCTGTTCATAGATGTAATCTTCAAGTTGTTCAATTTGGTAGAATTTTATAAAATTTTAAATGTGAGAAAGGGCACTTTTAGAAAATGATCTCCCATCGGCTACTCTGATAAATTTATAAATTTAATGTCAAATTATTAGATAGAAATTCGTTATATCCGTGTATGAAATGAAGTTTAGTGCAGAATATTCTTGATTTGCAAAAATAATTTCCTTTTGAATTAGTCTAATGATTAAAGTATTGAAGAATTTCTTAACTCAATTGTCTTCGAATAATAAGTTATTATTAATAATAATAATGCCTTTTGGGGATCGACTCATTCGAAATTGGAGTCTATTTTTCTTATAAACAAAACAATTATATTTCATATAAGATATTGAATTCTTTAATTATTATTTCGAATCGATTTCATCGTAAAATTGTTTTATTATAACATTTTATAACTAGAATTGACTGTAAGAACAGAATATTACTCAAACCATAAATTATTATTCGGTCGACGAGTCTCTCGAATGAATTATTTTTTGAAGAATTTTCATCAAAATATATTTGAATTGAAAATCAAAATTGAGTTTAAGCCCCAAAGCATTAATTAAAAATCGGAGGTTTCAAGTATTCAAAGAAAAAGAAGTACTCTTTTGTACAAAAAACGTCTAAAACTTATTGAATTCAATATAAGTTCTATTTTAGAATCGGAGCCAATATTTCAATGAAGAAGATTTCTCTAATTTCTCATTTTAATGAACTTTCAATATTCAAATTCTCATTTTATAATAGATTTTGGTATTCATGTGTGAAAACTCGATGAAATTTTGTACTAAATCAATGATTACCAGGGTGGACAATTTGCTGGGTATTAGCAAGATTGTTAGCATTGTTGTATAAGTTGTCACTGCTTAAATTTGCATTATTTTAGTTTTTTAGTTTAATTAATTAACTTTTATTAACACTACCTTGATCATCACTGATGAATGCAATTTTTCTGAAAATTTAAGATCAATTTTACGCGTCTTTGGAAAGATTTACGCATTAGTTGTTAGGTATTTGTTTATGAAAAATGTGAACATGCAATTTGTGTGAACATTATAGTGAAATATGAAGTTATTGCAAACTTTTATCACATTTTGAAACACAACGACTTATTTCTGTCAAAGTGTTAGCGAATGACACAAATATTTCCAATAAATTGTGAATTTTCAGCCTTTGATCGCAAATATTGTTTTTGCTTTCGTTGAAACGATTTTTGAATTAATCAAAATTTATTGTTTCGCACATTTGTTCGCAAAATTTCAAATATAAATTGGAGTTCATTTGAAATGACTAAAAATATGCTTCCCTGAAATCCAGGGCTTATTCTGTGCGATACATTCAATTAAGGTCTTTGAAAAATTCATTGAATTCTGGTATCAATAAACTCATTGATGCAGAAATCATTTCGACGAATGAAAAATTGAGTCTAAAAATCTGCATATTTGCTGAATAGATAAAAGTAGACCTGAGATGAGGACTCCTTTCAATCGAAATACTTTCTCAGATTCGGGGGAAAGACTTCTAAATTGAAAGAATATTTTAGGAAAACGAAATCCTTTTCTTAAAAGTCATTTAGAAACTCAAATATTTTACTCGTATATTGAATGAAAATAGTCGTTACTTTTTATAATAAATTTGCATGATCATAAATTTGAATATATTCTTGCATGCTAATTAGACATAATTTAATAAGCTGACCATAAATTTACAATTTTATCAGGAATTAAATTGAATTACAATTTATGCCAAAGTGTGCCCACACTTACTAAAAAATTAGGCTGAATTAGAAATACGCAAGGTGTGCAAAGCATACTATTTTGAATTAAACTAAATTTTCGCTTAAAAATAAATTTGCAACATGCATGGTGCATTTGATGTTGGCTTATTGCCATTTGGCAGAAAGGATGACCTAATGTGCCTAAAATTGACCTGGATTCTTTGTGTTCATTTAGTAAATGGTCATCACTGGAAGTGAACCGACGCTTATTGTCCTGAATTATTGAATGACTTCGTATGGCGTGCCTTACGATCGTTGAGTGAATTGCTAACAAAGGTCTAAAATGAGTTAAATATCGGGTGATTTGCATATTATAAATACAATGCAATCCATAAAACATAATTAAAGTCATTTTTTGTGAACTGATTCAAACTTATTAATATTTATTTAATTTATTCCAATTTGAGTCAAAACACGACTTAAGCCCTCTTTTTAGCGGTAATTCACTGTTTTGTTGTAATTCATAGCAATTATTTACTTATCTTATTATTCAAAGCAAAACCCAAATAAAATACTTTGAATTCCTTCTTATTTTTTTCTTTACTAAATCGATGGTTGTTTTGTTGATATTTACAGTATTTTGATTTTAAATTAATTTTGTCGGCAATTCCTTCGAGTATTTCCTATACATTGGAGAGTCATTCACGTGTGCTATGAATTGACTCAACTGTATATCAATATTGCATTCAATCGATTGTTATTCGAAGCCAAGAATATTGATATTGAAAAACAGGTATAAAAATCTTAGAGAGGACTTAGAATTTGATTTATTTTGAATTTTTCTGAGAGAAATGCAATTCTTTCGTTCAATTGTGACATAAATCGTATCAATTTTATTATAGATTACTATAATGGGATCCGACAAAAAAGAGAATATAAAATTTCCAGGAAACTACTAGTAATATGTGGGGGTGTCCTTTGTATGGCAAACGAAGGAGATATCAATTATCAAGCATAAAATATTCCATTAGTTTTATTATACGATCCATTATAGAATAGGTTAGTACCATAGCTTCTGGCTTAAATGATAATAACCTAGTTAATAATTTTGTTGGTCATATATAGAAGAATAAGCCTGGTCACCCCTAAGATTCTGTAATCACTTTCATCTCTTTCTTATTCTTTTTCGGTTATTTTCATCTGAAGTCCATTTAAATCGACTCTTTTTGTTGAGTTTTTATGCTTTGAGAGAAAGCCATCAAAAGTGTTGAACACATTATTCTGAGCGATCATATATCATAAGGAGAGTGTAGTTTACTTTTTAAACACATTTTACAATACTCGACATAATTGCAATTTACATAAATTTAGATAAATTTGCGGAAATATAATATTGTGTTTATGTTTATTACAAAAGAATATTCGAGTTCTCTATTATTCACACAAAAACTATAATCAAAACAAATTTGAAACAAGACTTTACAGGAGTTTAGAACTCATTGACTAAAAGTTATGATAATTTCTTTCCATAAGATAAGAGATTATAAGTGTAAAGAGAGACCAAGGTGGTAATCCTCATATCAAAGCACTGTTGAATTGTGAACAATAATAAATGACTTAATATTAATGGTTTCGTAGTAAAGGAGGCGTGAAATTAGAAAATAGGTTTTCACTCCTTTTCCTTCTCAAAGATATTTATATTTTGATGTTTTGTGAACTCAAATGAATGCAATCGTCGAATGAAATAAGAATTTTCTGTTATATTAATGCTATAAATATTTCATTTCTATAGTAATGTTTCATTTGAATAACATTTTTCTAAAAAAATAAACTCTACTCTGACTGACATAACCTTTGAAAATGGCTTAAACAGTGGCCAAGAGTCAATCTCACAATCACCAAGATTATTAGAATGTCAACATGTGATAAGAACATAATGATCTCTATTGTTATATTCCTCGTTTATATGAAGGTGGTATTAATACCGGATAATTAATTATAAGCCTTTAGTGTGGTAAGCAAATGAGCTTGGTCATCAATGCTTTGTGGCATAAAATAGCTTACATTTCAGTTGAGTTAATATTTTGTTATCTGAGAAAACGGTTGAATAACGATTAAAATGTAAGGAATTTGAGTTCAATCTGACGGCGAATCACTTATTATTTCTTTATTAAGGAATTTATTTCTCGCAATTCAATCAATTTTGGTATACTCTCAGCACTTACTACACAATTGAGGCGACGTATAGGAAATGAGTGCCTCAAACGCTATTCCTTTTATCCTAAAGCAAAGGCATTTCAAACCAATATCTCAGACATAATCTCAAAATTTTTGTTCACATATCCGGTCAACCGATTGAAAGACAGTTTCGCTTCTGGCTCTCTGTCCCCCCTTTGCCTCTCAAATACAATACCGTAAGTAATGTCACCAATTATACCACAAAAGTCATTCAAATTGGAGAGAGAGAGAGAGAGGCTGTTCAAAATGATACAGGATAAAACACAGTATTATTTGTTAGCTCTAATAATTAAAATCTAGTTAATAAAAATAAATAATTTTATTACAACCAGGGTTAGCCTTCTAACTTGATCTTCACGGGGGAGGGGGTAAAACGGCGGAGGAAATCGAGGGATTCCAGTTTCTCTACGGCTTTACCAAATTTTTCACAGAGCTCGGGGGAGGGGTTGGCACATCTCGGATCTCCTGGGGTATTCCAGCAATAAGACCCTATGGCTAACCCCTACAATACACTAGTTTAATTATTAAGTTTTGGATTCTGTATGAGAATAATATTGTGTTGACAAATAGGTTGTGCCCTCTATTAGTGAGACAATGAGTGTATGAATGGACTGACGAGAGAAGCCATTCAACCATTTTTAAAGACCAATCGATACCAGACTTTTAAATCACAAATGTTTTGATCGCTTGTCATAACATTTCTCCTCTTTTTGGAGACACAAACAATCAAAATGTTTGATCAAAATTTAATTAAGAGTTAACTAATTATTTATATTAATTGTCATTATTGTTATGAATACAAAATAGCGCCAAAAGAGTGAGATTTTGATAGAGTTTTGGCGCAAAACTATTGCAATGAAATCAATGCTATTATATAGCGATTGACTTAATATTGATTTGAATCATGTTTTCAACCGATTGTTGTTTAAGTGATTATTATTTGTTATTTTGTTGGTTATTATAATGAGTTAATATATTATATGATTAATAAGATGCCAGCCCTCAGGCACTCCATTAAAACTCGGTTGTCATCAAAAGTGTCTAAATTTTCGTTAAGATATGCATCAAAACCGAGTGAAGACAAGAAACGACAAAAACCGATGACTTTTAATAATAAGACTAAAAGCGATGAAAAGACTATCAAAAGACTTAAGAAAACGATTAAAAGTAATAATAATTTTATAATTAATAATAAAAACAAAAGTAATAATAAATGCGTTAATCAAACGTCAAAAACGAGAGAAAAAAGCAAACGATTTGCCCATAAAAAGAGTAAATTGACTAAAATTAAGAGGAATTTCAACAAATTGTGTGAATCTCGAGATGTTTTGCCACAAATCAAACACTTGGATCAGAAGAAAAGGTCGCCTAAAATGTTCAAACGTCTTAAGAACTCTTCATTTGATTTGATGCCAGTCTTTGGACTCAACCATCAGATCAATGAAAGTGAGAACAGAAGTGAAGTGTCGATCGATTTGTTGTCAAATCCAAGAAAAATCAATTTGAATAACAAATTGAAAAGTTGTGAACAAACCGATAATTATGAAAACAAAGAGGTTTGGAACGAATCCATTGCCTTCTATTGTGAAGAATCCATTGACTCTCAATGTCTGACACAAACCAATCGTTATATTCAAAGCACAGATAATTTTGATAATCAATTGATTCATAACTTAAGCGATAATAATAACAATGATATCAATGATAATGAAAAGAGAGTACAAATCCATTACAACTCATCCTATGATTCATCTCTTTCCGCACCGAATGACGGCCGAGACCTTAGCGAAGAGACCACAGATTGGGAACATTTAGATCCCTATTATTTTATCAGAAGTCTACCACCACTTACTCCCGAACAGAGGTCTCGAAGTCCGGCCCTACCACTCAAAACGAGAAGTTCACCTGAATTCACACTCGTATTGGATTTGGACGAGACTTTAGTGCACTGTTCGCTCACAGAGTTATCCGACGCCACCTTCACCTTTCCCGTCAATTTTCAGGACAATGAGTATAAGATTTATGTGCGGACCCGACCATACTTTAGAGAGTTCCTCGAAAGAGTGTCACAACTCTTCGAAGTTATTTTGTTTACGGCCTCCAAAAAAGTTTATGCCGACAAACTGCTCAACCTATTGGACCCCCACCGCAAACTTGTCAAGTAAGCCTCTCTCTTCAATTTGAAACATGGTCATTGGATTGATTTTTGTATTGAATTACTTTTGATTATTGTGTGAATAGGTTTCGGTTGTTTCGGGAGCACTGCGTTTGTGTGAGCGGTAATTACATCAAAGATCTGAATATTTTGGGCAGAGATTTGTCCAAAACAATAATCATAGATAACTCTCCGCAGGCTTTCGGATATCAAGTAATGAATTATTGATTTATATTTCAATCTCTTTATTATTCAAATGAAGAGAATATAATTGATTAGAGCTTTAGTTGAATGAAAGCATTAATAGATTTATCATTTTTTGCCTCTCCTTTCAGTTGGAAAACGGTATACCAATCGAGAGCTGGTTTGTCGACAAATCCGATTCGGAATTACTTAAACTGATTCCGTTCTTAGAAAATCTCGTCTCATCTGTAAGTCTAATGCTTTGAATATTTTAGAAGTAATGC
>JAQIWF010001477.1:0-11866 GCA_034694965.1 Ceratozetes gracilis | reverse complement strand
TTCTGAAGGCGAGACCTATTGAGATAAAAGGGAAGAGTTGGGGACTCGGCATAAAAGTTTGCGATTGTGTTGTGTTTGGCGCTGATGTCGCCCCAAAACACACCGATTCCGTTATAATCAGGTAATGAGGTCCAGGATATGTGGTTATGGTTTGAATTGAATTGACAGCTCTTCTCATATACACTATGAAAGTTTGGCAACAAATAGGGATTCATTTTGAGTCGAATCGATGGCCAAAACTTATCACAAATCAGTGAAAAATTAAGTCAAAAACCGGTCAAAAGCATGTCTTCAATGAATATAAACCCAATAATTACGTCTAAAACATAAAATAGACTTCAATTGGTTTGAATGCTATTCAAAGTGAACCCCAATCGACGTAATTGACTGACAAAACATATGAGTCTTTTAAATGTAAACAAAAACAACAGGTTTTGTGTTATTAAAGGTTTGACTTTTAATTGAATTAAATTTAAATTAAAGTCAAATACAATCAGTTTGTTATTAAAGCAAATACTACTCAAAGCTATCACTTGATATGAAACCCATATTTGGTAATCAAATCATTGATTGCAATATATTTACGTTAAAAGTTGATTAAACCCATAATTTTAGCGCAAATTGATTTGAAATGACTAAGAGATAAATTAAATGCCATCTACTATGACATGCCTTTTGTCTATTGAAATGAGTGCCAAATATCGTGTTTAGAGTATAAGTCAGTGTTTATACTATAAATCAAATCTTTGTATCGAAAGATAAGTCTATTTTGAGACTATTTTCATCTCATTAATGAGATTTCGAGACATTTATAAACTCAGGAATATTTTATATAAACTTTTAGTTGTTTTCAATATTTAGTCAAAAAATGTCTTTAAAATCATTAAAACATTACCGAAGAGGAGACGTAATAATGACTGCGAAGCCATTAGTCTATGTTGTCGTCGACGAAATGAAGTCCAAACTTTGTGACTACTGTTTGGCCGTTAAGTCTTCGCTCATGTCTTGCAATGTCTGCAAACAAATGTTTTATTGCAATCAGATCTGTGAACAGAACGACCTGTCCGTCCACAGTCTCGAGTGCCACACATTCGCCAACACTCCAAATATGACTTCCGCCACCAAAATAATGATCAGATTGTGGCTAATGGTTAATAACGACCCGACTCTTATCCTCAGAAGTTATGGTCTTCCAAATGGACAGTATCTCAATTTCAATGAAATCAAAGTCAACGGAGATCTCGACGAAGACATCGTTAAACTGATGGATGAATCAGAAGACGAAGAAACACAGGAAAACTTTTCTATCAAAGATATGGCTGTCCTCCAGTTTAAGGCCTTGGTTGAGACATTTACCGAAAGCCAATTAGAGGCCAATTTGGCACAACTCTGGCAACTCTTTACTAGACTCTGGAGTAATGTCTTAAATATTGAGGTTCACGAGTCTCCCAATGCGTACAACGCTTACGGCCTTTACATTGAATTGTCAGCTCTGAACCATTCCTGTGAACCCAACGCTTGTTATGTGAGTTATGGCTCTCGACTGCAGGTCAGAGCCATTAAACCAATAAAACCGAATGATTTGATAACAATTAGTTATATCGATGTCGCGAATCCCCGACCAATTCGACAGCAATTACTTCAGTCGTATTTCATTTCTTGCAAATGTCTTAAATGTGAGAACAACTCAGACTCCGCTCAGGAATACCAAGAGTTCAGAAGATTGAGTCAACTGTTGAATAAAGAGATCGCATCGACTAAAGACTCGGATGACAACAAACAAGAGTTGATTATTACCGCAGAAAAATTGGTTCCTTTCTATGAGTCTATTTATGGAGACTTTTATCCAGAATTGAGTCTATTTTTAGTCAAATACTTACGAATAATGCTTTCAAATATGATTCAAACCAAATGCGATGCCATTAATCGCGAATTCCTCTCATATGTCTTAAGGAGTGTTCGTATAACTCATGGCATCGATCATAAGATTTATCGAAAAGTGCCGATCGTTCGCAACATAACACTCCTGGACTTGGAGTCAGATAGCGATGAAGTGCTCAAAACACTGAAACAAAAGCCAACCTCTGGTCTAAAGAAAGCTATTTTCGGGGTTTTAATGCCTTTTATTATGGTTTTCATATTCTATCGGAATTTTGATTTGTTTTCAAAACAAATTCATAAATAATTTAATTGAGTTTCTGTTAAACACAAAGAGTTTAAAAACAATCCATAATTTGATATCTCTTTAAGAGTAAAGTTATTAACAATAAAATGATTACTTTTTTAAATATTTAAATGAATTGTACGTCAAAATGATTGTACGTTTGGATCAGTTATGGTTAAGACAGTTAATCACTTCTAATCTGTTTATTTGTGTGGCGTTTATCATAAAGTTTTGCAAACCATAAGAAGTGACCGAAGATAATGAATTCAATCGCAATGACCTCAATCTGTGCAGTCTTTCTATGGAGTCGAGTGTTTGGTCAGAGATATCAACTGATTTCAAGGTTAAGTATCTAAGGTTTGGTAACATCTCGTCAATCAGTGATAGGGAGGCGTCTGTCACACACTTCTCGATGAGGCCATCACATGATTGATGAAGTTTGTCATCACTTGAATGCGTGTGCTTTCCTTCACTTATCAATGAAAGGCTTTCCAGTATCCGACAGCCCCTCATAATAGATAGGATGGAAGAGTCATCGAAAACACTGTAGAATTGGCGGTAAATTTTCTTCTCTTCCAAATGCAATGTTTGCAGTTCTGACAGTTTACTCAAACCCGACAATAGCTTACTGTTTGCAACAGTGTTTCTGCTGGTTATCAAGAGTTGCAATGAAGACAGTTCACCGAATTCGCTGCCAATCCTATCGAAGAGGGTGTGGTCGCCGTCATGTACTTTGATTTTCATATTAAGAACTTGTAAGTACCGACCATTTCCTTAAAGGAAAAAAAATTCTTGTAATTCTAGGAATATTTTGACAAAGTTTTGAAAAAAATACCTCTCAATAGGCCTTCAATTATGGAATGTTTGTGATTGTTATGATCGGGCGCTGCAATGAATGTATGTATTTTGAGCCCCAAGTGCTCTAAATGAGGCCCGTAGTCATCGAGTACACTCTCGTCCAGATTAAAATACTTGAGATTAGCCAAACCCCTTGTAATCGTTTCGACAGCGTATTCATTATATACAGTGACAGTCAAATGAGTCAAATTGGGAAACCACTCGACTAGTAATTTGAAACTGGGTTTATCCAGAGCTCGACTCCTTGAAATGTGCAGTTCATTCAGCATGATCAGATTATTACATAAGGAACGAATAATATCATGGTTAGTTGTGGCCAATGCGCCCATCATTTCATGACATTTCTTGAATTGCATAACTCGAATGTTAGGCATTTTCGACATCACATAATCAAAGGTCTGTCCATTGAAGACATACTCTCCGTTCGACATTTGAATGCCATTTAGTTTGCAGTCATATGTAAAGTAACGACAGGTTTCCAAATAAGAGTCGATTTGTTTTTGGAAATACTTATTAACTCTTCGACTAAGAAATAAATCATCGAATGGCAGGTATTGAAGGATGTGATGGAAACTGTGCTCATCCAAGTCAGTGATGTTGGTGTGGCTGTGGATCATCTCCATCGAGCCCTTCACCAAATGGCTCAACACATCCATAAAACTTGAAACAGAATTCATTTTTTGAGAATACAATTGGTCTCAAAAATTGTAAATATTTTGAATTAATTTCATTTTCAATAGAATCAGAAAATGAAAACAAGTTTAGGAAAGCATTGCTTTCCATATCAGTATCGGTAAAGTGCTATAAGTGTTATAATTTTGAACCAAAACTCAAATATCGATCGGAATATAATGACTCTGGAGAGCACATACACAGTAGGGAAGGCCAGAGCCAAGTCTGCAATACTGTCATAGCAGTATTGAATACTGTTAACACAGAATTCAATACATATGTAATATTCTGAGCCAATCTCAGCTCCGGGTCTCACATATACTGGCAATCAGACAAAAAGCTCACTAAAAGACACAACAATTCACTTCTCATGTGAATCAATAAACTTTTGATAGTATTCTCAATGTCCACACAATTCACTTAAACTCAATATACAATTACGCAAAAATGTAATAAACTTATCCACAGAAAAGAAATATTTTATCTTATCTTTTGTTTTTCGACACAATTTTTTTATCACATTAATAGAAATTTATCTAAAGTTCAAAAGTTAAAAGTTATCTTTGAAATAATCATAACTCATATAGAATTTCATCAAAAAATCATTAGTTTTACCATTTATTTGACATGAAATTGATATTCCGCTGAATTTAACATTTTATTTGAGTTACCAAACCATAGCCATAGCACAGCATTATGTAACCCATAATTATCTTCAATCAATTCTTGATCAAAATTCTCATCAGAATCGATATAACCATATAATCAAATGACTCGGAATAATAATTGATAATTTAATATCAGCTTATATTTGAGTTTTTATATCAAAGCGGAAAATATTTTGTCGAAACAATTACTAATTAATAGGAAATTTTCAAAACTGATTGCTTTGAATACATTCTGATCCGTATTATTATATTTATCAATAAAACTCATGTTTAAAGCAAACATTGTTTCCCTAATGATCGCACGTAAACCACAATACTATTTGAAGTGAAAATGAAGTGAATATTATTTACTAAACTATTGCCAAATATTTCAATGGAATAGTTTGAATGAAAAAATAAATAAAAGTGAGCCCATACCTGTTTTACTCGGTTTATTGTGACAGGTGTTGATTTTAATATACAGCAAACTTTAATTAATGCAATAATCTAGATTCTAGAAACATCAGCCAAATTAAAACATGATCTTTTTAACCATTAATTAATATTCAGCTCATAGCAAAACTTACCTTAATTAAATTTTGGATTAATAAACAGCACAGGTAGCAGACCGTTGCCCATGAATACAGAATTTAATAATGAAATTACTTTTTTCAAACAACACTCACATAAATATTAAATAAAGTAATAAAATATACAAAAGAATATATATTTTATTATTGAAGTGAAATAAAAATATTAACACTTAAGACATAAAAGTCGACATTTTATCAATTTCTCAGACTTTTTCCGTGAAAACAACTTTTTATACATAGAATAGCGATGAGAATGAGATTTCAAATATGATTTTGCAGTTTATTCATTGCCAGCGCCGGAGAACTGGATATTCTATGGACACGACCGACAGATTCCGTTATAGACTTAAACAAACAACAGATTTGTATGTCATCTGAGCCTTAATTTCTTTAGAAATTCATTAATGAAAATAAATGACTCAATCAGTTAATGTTAACGAGTTGTTGATGAATGTGGCGAATGGTTTGTTCCGTTTGTTCTGTCATTTTGGGACAATTACAACAAACATTAATTAATCTTGTACTGTTCTCATTAGGATGATCTGAGAGTTATCTGCATCCAACAGAATCGTCTCTCCACTGGACAGCAGTTCGCACGCACTCTCCACTCCTACCAAACAGGGTATACCATATTCACGAGCAATCACTGCTCCATGAGATACCAATCCTCCGATTTCGGTAATGATCCCACTGATCATAGGCAGATATGGGCTCCAGCAGATATCTGTGCTATAGGTCACTAATATATCACCTGGCTATAAGCAAGACAATATTAGATTCAATTTATTCATACATTACCCTGAAGTCTAACTTTTAAATTATTTTCATTAATGATTTTCTATAATTACTATAATTATATCTTTGACCTTGGTTATTTTCTACTGTCAAAGTCATAATTAAGTAAATACAGGATGACTAACCTGTATATTTTTTGCCTCATCAAAATGCTTGGCTACACATACTCTGGCTGTGACACTACCAGTGCTGACAGGGGTACCAGTGAGGAGAGAATTGGGTCCATTCAGAAACTTTGTCGGAACACTCTTTTCCTCTAACTTTAAAACATTTAACAATTAATTTGATAATAAATGCAAATATTTTGGGCAAAACCTACATTTCGTGGCTTAATATTGGGGCCGATATTTATTTCCTCATAAAGATATTTATTCAGTTTTGGAAAAATCCTTTTCCTTTGTTTTGCTTTCATAACAATTTTTGGGTCTCGAAATTGAGTCAAAATTTTCAATTCATGTAATGTTAAGAAGTAAATGAGATCGGGTTCTGGTATTCTTCCCTCTCTATAACACATCATTTTTCCCATTTCACGGAAAACTTGCCTAAATTTATGGACGCACTTAATATTAAATGATTTCGAGTGTTCTCTCAGGGCTACACCTTGGTGACAATTTGGTATTATCCAGTTCTTAAGCCAATACTTTTGACTCCTGGAGAGCGGACTCTTTATTTTGGTGAACACATCATTAGAATTGACAACATTTTCATTTTGTTTGTCTTTCAACGGAAGCATATCCTGAAGAATAGTTACTAAACGACTTTTGTTGTCACTCCAAGTCTCTGACATCAATTCCCACTCTTTGTGTCCTCTGAAACCATAATTATTCATAAATTGTTTATACATTTTTCCGGTCTCTTCGGTGTCTTTTTCGAGCAAATCGATTGCTTCCTCGACTGACAACTGTTTAAAAGTGTCCACATTTTCAATAGATTTTGCTATCATTTGAAGAGCTTTGGGAACGTCTGCACTGACTATACTGTTGCCCGTATTTGATAACACATTTGCGAAGTCAATCAGTAAATTAGGATTTGTTTTCAAATCTGATAACAAATTCATATCAAGAATAATATACAGAATAGAAACCTAGAAATAATTATTACCAAGGTTCCCTTTTGATAAAACCAAGAGCAAGAGTAAATTAGAAACTCCAGATTTTTTCGAAATATTAACATGACATGATAAAAGCTATAATGAGCCACAATTAATATTGAAAGACCATGTACAATTATATGCTGCATACCTCTGCCATATGATACAAATTCTTAGAAATAACTTCAAATATTTGCTGCGAGTCATCAAAGTCTTTGTCTTTCATAAGATCCAAGTTTTCAAATTTTTTAATCATTGAAATAAACCTTTTCTTGGCGATCATCATATTTGTGAAAGTATCTTTTTGTTTGGATAACTTAGATTTGAATGAAGGCATTCCATTCCTCTCAAATGCATCTTCTCTTAATTGTTTGTCTTCTACCGGATGTGCAAATATCGCCAAAATGAGTGCCTTATTTACGAAGTCCTCATATTCTTCGGGAGCGAACTCAAAGAAAGAGATCTTAAGTCAAATAAATAGAAAATTGAATTTCATTGAAGTGATTCTTGTAATGACTCACATCTTTGAGTGAGAAAAATGCCGTATAATTGTGAATACTTGTCGTTTGGGTTGCCTTCCGATAGGGGTTGTATTTATACCCATGAGATGCCAGAGTTAGTTGCTAATATTATATCTTGAATTAGTAACAAAAAAGCAAGTTCATTTAAATTACCGATACATGTAACCACATCGCTCGCAGATTTGATGTTATATTGAGTGGACTCAAAGCTCCAGGCATCACTTCTCCCAAGTTCGCCCTGCTTAAATACTCAGTCTCATCGAGATGTCCCGTATCCAACTCATGACTCAGTTCCCAATCATTAAATGAGTTGAGATGAGTGACAGGTCTGGACTGAAAGAGAAAATAATTGCCATCTTTAAGACCCCACTCTATATCGCGCGCAGAACCGAAATAATATTGAATTTTGAGACCAATTTCTCCCAAATGTTGGATCTGTTCTTCACTTAAACAACATTTGTCTGCAGCGGAAGTATTTGATTCGACTTCAGTTCCGGAACCAATGTTTTTATTAATTTTAATGAACGATTCTTTGGCCCCAATTACTGTCTTTTCAATAGATTTAACACTTCTTTTACTGTCCAATGAATTTGATTGTAAGTCAACCAAAAGACTGATATTATCGGGATTTATAGCGGCGGAGACAACGCTCTAAAGAATTAGTCAATTAATAAATTAATTAATTATTTGCAAAATACTTCTCCGATTCCATAATTGGCATTAATTGCTATTTTATTGGTCTGTCCACTAATGGGGTCACAGGTGAACATGACTCCGGCCACATCACAATCAATCATTTCCTGCACCACTACAGCCATTGGAGTGTTGATGGACTGTCCGTAACCTCTTTTGTATTCCACAGCAATAATATTGAACTGAGAGGACCAGCACTTCATCACTGATTCGCATATATTGTGCAGTCCTTTTACACCCAAATATGTGGTCATCTGTCCGGCAGCTGACATATCTTCCGAGTCTTCCCCACAGGCAGATGAACGCACGGCAACCAAAATATCATCAAAATTGCCATTTGTGTCAAAGCTTTTGAGGGCGTCTCTGATACCCGCCTTCACAAGAAATGATATCTCTATTTGAGTGAACAAATCGATAACAATTTCACATTCCTTTTGAAGGGTTTCCCTGTTTTGAGACCTAAAAATTGTGTTAACTTTTTAATGCATTAAATATTTGGTACAAACCATGAAATAGTCTCTAATTTATTAATAGCTTTATTTAAATTTGAGTTTTCTCTCAAAAGCATTTTATATGCATTTGTTGTGACCACAAAACCATTCGGAACAATGAAGTCATTATCTTGTAATTGACTCAATCGCTTCAGTAGACTAAGTGATGAACCCTTTCCTCCAGTAGTACTTTCATTTGAGGCATACTTTTCCTCAAAATTAAGTGTCATTTCTTTAGACTCTTCCACTCGGAATATAACGACTATATCCATATTCAGTGAAATTGGTTTAAATTCACTGAAGAGAAGCTTATCTTCAATGAGAAGACCACACGATTTATGTCCATTGATTTCCAAGACATAAATTCCATTATCACTTGAGACCACTTTATCCACATTCAGATATTTTCCATTAAGTTTTAATTTGAAACAATTTGGTACTGATATTGATTTGTCATCAGTTGTCTGTTCGATAACTTTCAGATCTTGGATTGGATACACAGTTCCATGCGGTGCCAGACCCCAGCCATAGTAAAAACTATAATGATAATCATGTTCATTTTTAAAAAATAATTCTAAAATTTTAAATCAATTTCTTACGATTTGTCACTTTGTTTGGAAGTAATTTTGATGACTTCGAACGCTAATCCTTTCTGTAATAAAGTGTATATAAGCAGGGTAACTTTTTTGCATTAAAGCAAACCTCAGAATAAGCCATGAAAATAGACTTCACATAATTTTTCCTAAACTCATCGCTTGGTTTGTTATGGGATGCCTTAGAGCGCGATCCCCACAAAAAGATTTCTTCTTCACTGTTGTCATCGAACTGAAGAACACCTTTTAATTGTCCGCAACCGACATATTTGTGTTCAAATATATCATCGATTGTTAGCATAAATCCTTTCGTTTGTTTTGTCAGATAATTACTGTCGAAATCAGTTCTGTAATCAAAGACTTCTGCGTTCGAAAACCATAACATTCTTAGTCTGAGGAAAACCTTTTCATTATTTTTGTCGATAAGAAATCCATTGAATTTGATTCTCCATCTTTGGAAGGGCTCCAAAACCTCCAACAAAAGACCCGGAAATTTATACTCATTTTTAAAATGAGTTGTTTTGTAGGAAATTCCCGTTTCATCACATCTGTACTGATTATCATTTCCTTTGTCGAGGAAAATGTGATAATCATATTGAATGCAAATTATTTTATTGGTGTTCTCCTCCAGAATCGGTTTAGTCCTTAATCGCAAACTAAAAATTTGTTCTCTAGAGTTGATTCCATATATGAAAATAGTCTCTTCATTGGCCTAGAATTAAATCATTGACAAGGTCATTATTTTTTGTTAAATAGTTTTCCATATCATAAGAAAGTTTTTAAAATATTATGCTTTTATTATATAATATTAAGTACAAAGTCTGTGAATTCAACAATTTTAGTCATTTCCAGAATTTAAAAGTAGGAGTTAGTTATGAATCATAACTTATGAATGATTCATCAGTTATGATAATATGATTTTAAAAATTGTTTGTGTATTTGTGCTTGATATTTTTGAGTAAACCTGCCAGGAGTATATTTTACTCATGGATAACATTTCTTTTAACCCTATTTTTATGCGTTTCGTAATTTAAATTTATGTTAAATGTTTGAAAACGATTTAAGTTGTTATTTATTTCAGTGACCAAATTCTGGTTGGAATTAAAATGAACATGATAACTTTTCTTCAATTGGATGATCACCAATTTCATGATATTTGAGAGCATAATAATAGAATACCCAAACCAAAGACCAGTCAAAGAGCCGACATATGAGAAAAACTCTTCAAATATAAGTTTTGGTGACTGAATATAAACCATATCGGGAACCAATGGGGGACATATGAAAACACTAAATCGGGGCCAACTATAAGGGGTTATAATTTGATTCCAAGTGAAGTGTTCGTTATCACACTCATTATGAGTATTACATTCATAGCGACATTTGTTACCCACATTCAAATCAATGCTTGAGTTTTTAATAAACATAAGAAAGGGCTCAACTATTTTCATATCAGAGCTTTTATTATAAGACAATTGGTTTCCAGGATAAGCATTA
Organism: Ceratozetes gracilis; assembly: GCA_034694965.1. NCBI lineage: Eukaryota > Metazoa > Arthropoda > Arachnida > Sarcoptiformes > Ceratozetidae > Ceratozetes > Ceratozetes gracilis. Next base: position 1,252 of record JAQIWF010001477.1, on the reverse strand, counting down.
AATTCCTGACTTAAATACTTAATTCGACATTTGTTAATGCATTCACCTCTTGAGAAGTGACCATTTTTTCTGTAGTCGTAACAATCGGTCTCATATGGCCTCTCCATTGAGTGAACAATTGTTTTGTGGTATACGGCGTACATGTATTTCGTTGTATTTCTTCTGTAAATCATTGGATTCATATATTTGTATCCATTAGAAAGTCTTTCTCTACGGGAGTGCATAAACACAAAGACTTCGGGAATTGTGTCCAAAATGATAGAAATGTTAAATATTTCTAATGAGTAATCATTGAATATATTATTGTTTGCTGTCATATACTTCTCATCAGATTCTTCCGAAGATTGAGAAATAAATGTAAAACACATTCTGTAGTAATCTATTGATTGGAGAACTGGTGACAGAGAATCACATTTAATGTGCATCTCATTAGACATATTGTAAGACAATGGTCGCGATACACGACAACTGTCACCGAACACATCTTTATAAGAATATAACAAATGATTGAACTGTTCTTTTATGGTAAAAGTATTTAAATATTCATATAATGGAGAATCTGTACCAATAAAATCGGACTGGTTACTGTTTTTAAAGAGTATGTGATCTTGCTTTTCTTTTCTCACAACATAGTGTTTTTCTACACATAGAGTTATTGCTGGCAGAGATAGTGATGAAAAATTACCATACCCAATTGAATTGACTGTTTTATATGAGAAGTACATTTCAAATATTTGGTAATTTTGATATAAATACAAACCAAAACATAATGAATAAAATATTAAGATAACATAATTGGACTTAAAATACCTAGTTACTCCATACATTATAGTTAAATTAAGAATTTGATTCAAATAAAATGAATAAGTCAAGTTTTGTAAGAACAATTTCTCTAACTTTCAATAGCAAGTAAAAAGAATTTATTGAAACTAATCAGAAGGAAAATTATTTCTGAAATATTGATTTCAAGGTAAACTGAAAATATTTACATAATCAAATTTATTTTATCACTATTTGAAATCTAAGTAATGAAATGAAGAAATTATGTAAAAAATACTCAAATAATCACATAAATTGATTCCATAGATTCCTTAGAATTGACTTCTTTATGAGCTATTTATGTTAATTTAAAAGATTACATTTACACAAAAAATCAGTTTAATCAACAGTCACTATAAATAATTACTCAACAAGGTCTTTTAAAAATGTCTAGTCGTTAATAATTTCCTTAATAAAATTAAATTTGAATATG
>JAQIWF010001476.1:0-11868 GCA_034694965.1 Ceratozetes gracilis | reverse complement strand
GTAATAAGTCTCCGGCACCGATAGATACACTGCAGATGTGTCGCAGTTCCCAATCAAAATATAGTTATGAGGGAGAGGGGAGGGAGAGAGAGGGAGGGAGAGAGAGGCGAGGGAGAGAGAGAGGGAGAGAGAGGCGAGAGATTCTATGAATTAAACCGACGACCGATTTTCAAAATGAAATTTTTGACCCGACATTGAGGTTAAGGAACTCATAACTCTGTTTTCTCGTGAGATTTGTATACAATTTGTCTGAATTTGAGAACAAGTCTTAATTGGAACAGTTGTCCCAAATTTAGTTCTTTTAATAAGACATTCGGATGAAAATAAAACTGAACATCAGTTTAAGTCCAGTTCTAACAAACTTCAGTCATTTGACTCTTATTTCTTAAATAAATTTCGATTTTAGTTGTTTTGGATTTAAGTGGTGATCAGTTGAAGACATTGCGAAAGTATCAAGTCCATTTTAATGACACCAAAATTAGAAAAACTGATCAGTAAATGAATTGACGTATTGAATGACGTCTCTTATAATACAAGTTTGAGAACATCTTATGTTTGACCGAATCATGTCTTGTGCCTCAACTCAAACAGTGTAACAGAGTTTGTAGACTCATATCAAGTGATCATATTTTGGCTTCAAGTGGTCCCCAAAACACTCAATTGAATTAAGTTTGGACTCCAATGGATTACATGTCAATTAAATGTTGTGTTGTATTTGTGTGGACAGAGTAAGGATCGGATAACAAGAATATTCTGTTCAAAGGGCAAAGTAGTAGAGTAGTGAACGCGAGCGTCATCTTTGGTTGACTGTTGTGTACAACCATTGCTTTACTATTGGCTTAACTCTGTTTCTCGCCGTCTATTTCTCGTCAGAGTGTTTCAGGCATTCCCTTCAATACCACTAAACATTTGACCGATTCCTCCACTCATGGCTTCATCCGCTTCTTCTTCATCGTCCAGACTATTGTGTAATATCTTTGATAAACTGTTTGAAGTCAATTTGAAAACTAGAAACATAATTAAGCCATCGGTCAGAAGGATATCCACTGCCGTTAACACATCCAACTCGTCCTCATTTTGTCCATTACTTTACTCGGTAAGAATTTAACCACATTTGATACCAAATGACATATTATGTGATGTATTGCCACGAAATACCAGTTAACCCATTATTTGATCGATTAAATTGAATTAAATAATTGTTTAATTATTTTGTTATTAAAATAATTCCCAAATTTTACTCATTTGCTATTTTTGAATACAATTTTGATTACATTTATTGATAACAAGGTTGTATGAATATGTTGACCTTGCTCAATGAGGTCACCAATTAAGTCATTTATGATCTTTGTTATATATAGTTTGACCAAGTTTATACTCAAATCAATTATACAGATCTCCAATAATTTTAGTCATACTTTAAAAAATGTTAAAAAAAAGTTTAACTCAATTCAAAAGAAGTGAAAAATTAAATATTTATCTTGCTCACTTAATATTGAACTATTATAATGATTGTGAAATAGTTGCCTGGTTAACTTATTTTAAAAGTTGTATCGAAATGTTGTCAATGGTGTGAATCCTTTTACCACTTCTAGCAAATGATTGAATTTAATTACGGAAATAAATAACTTGTCGTAGAATTGAGTGTTTTCTGCAATAAACCTAATTTTGAGAAATATTTAAAGAATATAAATAATTCATTGAAGGTATGAATGGTTTCCAGTTCTCAAATTGTGTTCATTGAGTGATCGGCGCAACTAATTTGAATGAATGGCGCACAGCATATAAACGCCATTATTTTGAATCACTTGACCTCTAAATGGTTGTCAATTAAATTCCTACCTCTCAGTCAAGTTTTGCAAAATGCAAACCAAATGTAATGATAATAAGTGAATGAATTACTGGCAGAGAGTACTCATAACATAATTGGTTTGCTGTCTGTTTACATATCAACGCATTATCTCATTTGAAATCTTTTTTCTGAAACCCGAAAGTAAATCAAGAGTTAGAAGTAATAAACTTTAGATAATTTGCTTCATTAGAACATTGCCTTAAGAACGAGATATAATTGGATAAGAGTTTCAAATAATTTGGTCAAAGTTTTGCATACATTCTTGAGTTCTCTCTAACTAATGGTTGGTTAACAAAGTGAGTCAACAGGATTTGATAGATAACTTCAGTTATGATGGTTTATAAGTGCATATCTGTAAACACACTAAACTCACGAATCGCATGACCGCATCATTACATACAAACATAAATTCAATTCTGAGTCGTCTGTCTTCCGGGTTTCGATGCAATGAATACCTCTTAATCCACATTCCGTTGTATTGTATGTTAGCATTGAGTGTATGCTCTGCTTTCCCTTCAATAACTAAACAGCCCTTCCATTCGACTCTTGACTGAAGCGAAGAGAAATCTTATTTCAATTGAAACAAATTGTGAGGAAATAAGCATAAAATTAGGTGAAACGTCGTTTTGATTGAGAACTTATTTGTGTTTTTAGTCGATTTTCCGCAAATAGTTAGAGCTCAGGGCTATGATGGAGGTGAGTGACCTCCTCTCAATCGCAACCTTAAGTTCTTAGCGCCGCAAATGCCAGGCGCTAAACCTAATTGTGGCAGAACTCGATTTTGCACTGACTTATAGTTTTCAGATAATTGTATCGATAACTTCAAATCCAATTCTGGCCCTACACTAGCACTGCACTGGCACTACACTCCACAACAATCTATTACTTCACTCAATACCTTAAACTTCAAAATATTTTCTTATTTCTAAATCACAGAAAAATATTTAGATATTTATCTGAAAATTGGGACAAATGTTGGGAATAATTGTTTGTTATTTTCTTTACATTAAAAGTACCAAATTTGTAGTCAATAGCTCTTATTCTAGAGATTCTTTAGTAAAGAATGTCATCAATTATGAAGTCGCTAACTTACCCCTCTCTCAGATACTATTCTTAATGATAACCTTAATTAATCCCTTGAAGAGAATTCTATTTTAGTCTAAATTTATAATTAACATTACCATGCTTGTATTTCGAACACAGTTTTCAACTTTTTAATTACATAAATCATTGGAATATTAAGATATTTAACAAGATTATAATTATATTAGTGACTGGATAGACACCACTGAATATGCCTGTATATTATGTATAATTATTTTTATAAAGGTATGAAAGTTAACCAGTGCCAATTTAAAGCACTGAAATAATGAATCTTGACCACTTTTTAAAAGTTATCTATCGCAATTATTTGTTATGTTAGTGATATGAGCTTGCTAATAACGGAATGCTAGAGATTGATGAGTGGTTGACATTTGTTTAATTAGTTTGGATTTTTGTTCTAAAGGTGTCCGTAAAGAGTGGTAACGATTATTCTGCAGCTTCTTTAGTAAACAGAAGATCCCATAAATCCGATATAAATAGAAGACTACTTCACACCTCATTATGTCATACAAAGTCGTTGTCTGTCCAACAGAGTCCTCAAACTAAACCAATAAATCCGTTCAAATTGGCTCAGAATGATTTGGACAGCCTTTTTGCAGATATTCGTAAGGAGTTGTGGACTGAAAGACCTGAGTTGGAAGAGATAGCCGGTTATTATTTTGACGGTCAGGGAAAAGCATTCCGTCCAATGGTAGTGGTGCTGATCGCTCGGGCACTGAATCATCACTTAAATAGAAAGTCTGATTTACTTGAGTCTCAGAAGACTGTGGCAATGGTTACCGAAATGATTCATACGGCGAGTCTCGTTCACGACGATGTCATCGACACCGCAGATACTCGTCGGGGGAAGGCCTCTGTCAACGTGTTATGGGGTCAGAAGAAAGCCATTCTCGCCGGTGATTACATTCTGTCGAGAGCTTCACAAATGTTGGCACGTCTTCAGAACGAAGAAGTGATTTTAGTCTTATCACAGGTATTCCCAATCGAGTGCTTTCTCTGTTATTCTGAGCCAATTATAACCCCTTTCAGGTTCTGTTGGATTTAGTTCAGGGAGAGTTCATGCAAATGGGCTCTAAGGAAGACGAGAGCGAACGCTTCTCCCATTACATCCACAAAAGTTTTAAAAAGACTGCGAGTCTTATCGCCTATACATGTAAAGCAGTGGCGCTTCTGTCGGGCGCCAATCAGAGCTTCCAAGAGGCGGCCTTCCAATACGGACGCAATTTGGGGATAGCCTTCCAATTAGTCGACGACTTGTTGGACTTTGTGTCGAGTCAGGCAGAGTTGGGCAAACCTGCAGCGGCTGACCTCAAACTGGGTTTAGCGACGGCTCCCGTACTGTTTGCCTGCGAGAAGTTCCCCGACTTAAACATTATGATTATGAGGCGCTTCTCAGAACCGGGAGATGTGGAGAAGGCATACGAAGCAGTGATGAAGGTATGTGTCTTTACAGACGTGTATATCATTTCTGACTCCTGTATTGTTCAGAGCGATGGTTTAGACCACACCCGAATCCTGGCCCGAAAACACGCCGACGAAGCCTTACGACACGTTTCGGCGTTTTCTGATTCGGCCGAAAAACAAGCGCTCATTGTTTTAACCGAAATGACTCTCAATAGGAAAAAGTGATTTTTAGATAACTTGTAAATAGAGTTGAAATTCAATAGAGATATTTGGCCGGACGTCAGTCCATAGGGTTTGCAAATGAAGTGCCATTGAATTGAAGTCTTCCCAATTGTATCCTCAAAAGTTGAGACTTGTCTCGACTGTCGTCTTATTTCTGTACAGATTATTATTGTTAACAAATTGGCGTTATTTGGCGTTTGGGTTCATTACTACACTTTTAGGGCTTAAGTCATCTTTTGGTCTGAAATTCTTTAATTAAACCATAAGTCTGTCCTTCGTTTTTAAGTTAAACTCTTTTGGCATTAGTTGTGATTCAAACTATTTTCTCAGATTTACTTAACTTTCAGTCTTTTCCTCGCTTTTCATTAAAGACAATAAAAGCAAATCAATTGAAATAATATTTTATTTGACAATAATTTAAGACTATTTCGTAACAATATTTTTGACTTCTTCTCCATTAAGTGTTTCATATTTGAGGAGCGCTTCGGCCAGAAGTTTGTGTTCTCTGTTATGTGTCCTGAGGATAGTCTTTGCCCTCTCGTATGAGTCCTAATAAGACATTATTATTACAGTATAATTCCCCAGTTATTGATTCCCCTACTGTTAGATCTCTCTATTGTTGGGTCATTTTTAATAACCGTAAAACAGTTCCCCCCCATAAACATATGCTAAAATTGTTTGTCAGATTCCCCTATTGTTCGATAATTTTGGTCTACCTTGGACATAACAACTGGGGAATTATACTGTATATAAAAAGTGAAAGCATTGCATACCTGAAGCATCTTTCGTATCTCACTATCAATGCACTCAGAAGTACTCGCAGCCAAATCATTGACCACAACCAAAGAGTTGTGCTCCTCATCGAAAGTCCGAACTCCAATCTATACACAATTAGTTATGTTTAATACATTTGAGCTCTATAGGGGTCGGAGTAAATCATTGTGTTATGGGTATCCCCTAATCTACATCTAGATTAATGATAAATAGCTCAGACATATCGCATCATTGAAATGAGTGGACAATATTTGTTAATCAATTGAAGGTTTTGTTGTTGTTATCAATTGTAACAAAATTGAATGAGAGATGAGTTATAGAGTGGTCAAGGAATGCATCCCTCGCTTAAGAGTGAGACTCTTTTATTCAGAGGATACTACCGTTTATTTAAAATATTAATATCAATCGATATAAAGAAGAGTTTAGTCCTAACCCTCATTCTTGCAATTTATTGAGAAAAACAGTCAAAACAAAAGGTTAATAATTAGTTCTCTTCTTATCTAAATTATCTCATATATGAAGATATGGAGGGATTCTGCAGTCGATATAGATTCTGGTTAATAGTATATTATAATATTGGTAATAAGGATGGTCTAATCATTGAGTCTAATCAAGTCTAGTTTAGTGGTGAAGTTAACACTATTAGTGATAGGAATGAAAAATTGAGAAAAACCTTTTCAGACATTCCGTAGTCCTTAACCATATGTGTGGCCAAATTGGTAGCTTTCCTAAGGTCATCGAAGGCACCGGTAGTTATTTTTTCAGCACCAAATATGAGTTCCTCCGCAGCTCTTCCACCCATAAGAGTATCCATTTGTGCTAACATTTGAGCCTTAGTTGTGAAGAAGTGTTCTTTGTCTGGGAGTTGTGCGGTATGACCTAAAGAGGGTCCGCGCGGCACAATTGTAACTTTGTGAATAGGGTGGGCGTCTTTAGTATAATAGGCTACTAAAGCGTGTCCGCCCTCATGAAAGGCAGTGATGATATTCGCCTCTTCATCCGGAATCCTACTCTTCCTTTCCGGTCCCATAAGTACTTTATCGCGAGAATTCTCCAAATACTGCATATTCACTGATGGCTGACCATCGATAGCAGCCCTGAGCGCCGCCTGATTCACCATATTTTCGAGGTCAGCACCAGTGAATCCAGTGGTTCCGCGGGAAAGCATATTAATATCCACGTCATTCGAATATTTCACTTTCGATAAATACAATTCCAAAATCTCTTTCCGTCCGCTAAAGTCAGGGACGGGTACCTGTACTTCAACGTCAAAACGTCCGGGTCTTAGGAGTGCTTTGTCTAAATCGTCGCGTCTATTAGTGGCCCCCAAAACAATGACGCCTTCATTTTGCCGAAAGCCGTCCATTTCGGTCAACAACTGATTGATTGTTTGGTTGGCGTACGGATGAAGAACTGAATTACTTCTTTTGGCGCCAACGGAGTCGATCTCATCAATGAAGACAACACAGGGAGCCTTCTGTTTAGCCGTACTAAACAAATCCCTTACTCGTCGAGCCCCCTGTCCAACAAGAATTTCATCGAATTCAGGGCCGGCAGCGTGAAAGAAGGGAACACCTGCTTCTCCCGCTACAGCCCGAGCCAATAGAGTTTTGCCAGTGCCGGGGGGACCCACTAATAGTACTCCTTTGGGAAGCTTTCCGCCTAAAATGGAGAACCTCTCCGGATCTTTGAGGAACTCAACGATTTCTTGCAATTCCTGTTTTGCTTCTTCCACTCCTTTGACGTCATCGAAAGTGACATCAATGTCTTCGGGATGGACTTCATTTGAGCCCCCAATTAGAACCCGTCGGAATGAACCGCCTTTTCAATCAATTAATGAATGAGTGAATCAGATATTGGAGTCGAAAACAAGTCTCACTTCGATTTCATTGTCAGACAAAGTATTCCTTAACTCAAACTCAATACAAATATTCATTACATTTGTTTCTAACACCTATTTGGACAAACATTTAGGAAGTGTCCGGTGATTGCCAGGGCTTACATCAAATGGACTCAAATATTATAATATAAAATAATGCCGAAAATGAAATCAAAGTGAAGAGTGGATGGGATATAATGTACCGGAGAGCTCACCCATAAAGGAAAAGAGTATTGCAATAATGAGAACAATTCCCATCAAATCACGGAAAATGTTGAAAAATTTCATTTTAGAAGAAGTCTTGGATTTGGGCTCCGCTGCCAAATATCCCTCAGCGAAGGCTATCTACAAATCAATGGCATTTAAATACAATAATTATGAGTGAGTTCTCAATCAAACCTTTATTCTGTCCTTCTCTTCACTGTTGAGGTTTTCTTCATTAATATATTCCTTAATCTTTTCATTTTCTGTTAAAAATTTGTTTTCTTTTTTCAACCCAAAAATTGAGCCCAACTTCTTGTGTCCAAATGATGTCTGGTCTTTGACTTCACTTTTACTTTTGTTGCCAATACCGGTGTAGGTATCAGTTCTTGTCTTAAAAGTACGATTCGGACAATAGTTATATCGAGAGAAGGACTCAAAACATTTAGAGAATAATGTGAACCGTTGTCTGTCGGCACAGCACTTGTTCTCATCGAAACTCCATTCAGATTTATGAGAAGATAACCAATGGAGAGGTTCTCTCTTTACGGCAAATATCTTATTGACCAACACTTTAACGGTTCTATTCTTCGCACAATTCTTATCATTTGTATTATAAGAGACTACTTGTAATGCAACTAATTTTGAGGACTTCTTATCACAAAAAACTTGTTTAACACTATTAAGAGTTGAATCTAAGGAGTGGTAATCAACCGATTTTGTGGATAATTGTTCCTCATTTTGATGCGATCGGTCTCTTCTTTGTGTCTTCAGAGAACGCCTGCCATTAAGAGCCGATGCCAGACATGAAGTGAGAGGAGATAATAACTGATTGAATCAATAGATTAACGATTACTTAGTCTTATCTAATATACTATCGTTTCTTAAAACTAATTAAATGTAATCTCAAATCAATTTCAACGAAATTAGTTTTAAGAGAAAACAAAGAATTGAATACAAACTTGGATTTGGGTCTGAAGTGATGACAAACTCCCGAAACTGACATTCATTTTATTAACTTGCAATCAATTGATAAGTTGTGGGCAAAAACATTGCAGTGAATCACTCGATGGACATCACATTTCATTCAATAGATGAATAAAGTACTGCAAAATTGATTAATCCTTGCAATCAATATATCATTTAATTACTAATTAAATACAAAATTAATTGAAACGACACTCAAATGGTATTCAATGTATTCAATGTTTACAGCAATGAACACACTTTCGCTTATTTGCGCCAATATTTCACATATTGAGACACTCAACAAATTAGTGCTCAAATTACATCATGCGATCAAATTTTATAGTCTTCAATTTAGCAAGGTTATTTGATTTAATGAGGGAATGCATTTATTTGAATAGCGTTTGGAGTGTTAATGTTGTTTTGCAAGGGCTTAAATTGGGGTAAATTGTTGACAAAGGGATTTGATTTGGTATTAATTGTTAGGCGTATAGTGTGTTGGGTGTAGTGATCTGATGACGTATTGAGTGCTGTGCTGGTGAGTGGTTGAGTAGGGGTTGTATAGGACTATAGGCTGAATGAGTGATAGTATTGAGTATTGAGTGAAAGAGTGCCACAAATGCTAATACTAGTCGTGAGTCGTATTGAGTGAATGTAAGGCATAGTAAGCATAGACTGTATATCAGGTTTGGTTGATGTGTGCGAACGCGTTATAAATTCATTCTCGTTATGGGAGGAGAAGGATCGCCATTGTGTGCCATCCGCTCCTGACTCTTACACCAACTGTTCCCTCTTTGCATGAGTTAATTGTGTCTCAATGATAGTGTTGGACCCATACTCAGTGATCTGGTGGTGACAATGCGTATGTGTGTTATAGTGGCGGGTCTTAGACTCTCAGTGTCTTACAGATTGTGGTAAAGTGTAGGCGCTTTGTGTGCACTCACACTATGCTGTGCTTATAGTGCTTCAGACCGACACAACTCCCGCCTGAAGCCAGAGCTAAGTTGGCGCACACTTTAGTCAACTATTGGTGAGTTTGGACACAACCATCACTTAATGAATTGATGGACTGTTTTGATGTATTGTCAGATGACATGTGCACCACATCTATAGTTCGCTTTCGCTTTTCACTCAAAGATAATCACAACTCTCTCACCAATTCTCAGACATTGAATATTAACAATAAGACCATTGAAAGTGAGACCCAATTCCTCTCAAACCTCGAAAATATCCGATCCATTCGTTCGACAATTGGCGTCAAAAGTAATACCAAATTGATTACCGAAACCCTTAATATGAGTAAAGGGCTCTCAAACGGCCATCAATTGAATGACAACATTATTGATAGCACTTTGAATACCAATAATTCGGACATTAATTGTATTTCTGCCACTTCTGTCACCACTACTTCCAGCTCTTCTACAACTGTGAGTGAGGCCACAATGGGTCTGTCCAACGCCTCCACCAAAGAGAGTCTGACACAACACCTGCTCTTAAGTTCTCTAAAGAGCGGTAAACCAGAAAATGGTCAGCGAATCGATTTGACAAACATTTCGTGGAATGATTTGAAACAACAAAACAATTGCAACAAATCTAATGATTTCATACAAAACCAGACAAATAGTGAGACAAATCACTTGCAAACCAATAGTTTGCCCCACAATTGTCCACTCAATGACCAAACTGTGGATCAAATGATCGAAGAAGTCCTCAACAACAGTGAATCACAAGTGAGTGAAGAATTGACGGCCGAACCAATTGTTGAGACCAACACGTGTTCTGATGAACCCCCGACTCAGTCGCCAGATATAAAGGACTTAACTAATGCATGTGACGGTCCAAAGGTAGTACCCCAGGACAGGACTAGTTCTCCGACACAACCCATTCAGGTTAAGGAACAACAGTTGTCTTTAATTAGACAAACGGAACGACTGATCAGACGATTAAGACGTTTGCAATTCACACAAAACCACAAACACTTTACTAAACAAATGAAAGCATTTGTGGAAAACCAACAAAAAGTGTTGGGTGTGGGCTGTCAGCGCCAAACTGAACCCGTTGTCACTTCTCTTCCTCAGCTACAGTCCTATTCAAACCCAGTCGAGGAACGAATGAAACTCTTGACTCCTGAAGGTGTCAAAGGGTTATCCACTTCAGCGCTGGTTAATCTCGTGAAGAGGTTGGGCTCAACCACCAGTCCTAATGAGGCCAACCATCATCATGATTTTTTCCCCCAGCAAAGTCCAGTTCGAGCCCACCCCCAAACCCCACCATTCACTTCAAGCCCCCATCCAATCATAGCTACCCCCCAATCAGTGACACAAATACCTTCAACCCAACAGTTACCCAATTGTGGAGAGGAGTCCTCTTTAGTCAAGTTATTAGAGAAAACTCATTCATCAGTTCCATCACAACAGCGAACGAGTCTCGAGGAAAAGGAGGCAATCGTTATGACCATTGATAGCCTGACCGCCAATTTGAGACATTTCGAGAACGGCTTTGATTCGGATGCAACTGAAAGTAGTTCCGGAGGAGAAAGTTGTGATGAATTGGAAGAATACAGTCATGATATGGTTCCACAGCACTCCACTCCCATCCAAAGCGGTGGACATATGTTTCCGATGTAATTGCCTTTCATTTAATGTTTTGTTTTGGTTTTAATGCAATGTTTTGATTGTAGGCGGAAGAGGTCGTGTTGGAAGTGGTGCGTTGAAAGGGCTGCCATTGCTTCCCGATGGACGTGGCTTCAGGCACAGGTGGCTGACCTTGAGTTCAGAATTCGGCAGCAAAACGAAATGTATCGTCAATTGAGAGCTACTAAAGGACTCATTTCTTTTGGAACGGCTGACCATAACTTAACGGTTCCAACGCCTAACGCCCCGAAAGGAAACCCTCCAAATATGACAACCAGTGCTGCGAACAGTTGTGTGCACCCAAGTGAAGGGTCGGCACAATTGCCACAAAGTAGTGAAAGTGAAAGTCATAACTGTATGCGAACTCTTCCCCTCAATAGTATGAGGAAACGAAAACTAGTCCGGTCTATGAGTGCACTTTCGGGCGCCACCAGAAAAGCTGCTAAATATTCAACTATTCAGTGTTCGTGCAATGGGTTGCCTGACATTGTCTGGCCCTGTGTTCTATGTAATGGTCGCTATAGTTATGTCCACGTAATCGACACCGACTGTATGCCTCTCTTCGAACGGGTCGCTCTTCTCGACTCATCGTGTCATTCGGTCCTCTCATTAAATAACGGTAAGAGTCGTGTCTTTCTCTCATACTTTCACTCAATTATTATAATTATTGTCAAAACGTTTGAGGAAATGAAGGGAACGTATTATACCTTCGATGCGATAATATATAGCTTTATATGTCTTTTCATTGAGTCATTGATCCACTGTAAGGTTTTCGCCCTGAAATTTCGCGATAGAGCCCAAAACGAGTTTATGCACAGCAGTGAGCGAGAATA
>JAQIWF010001475.1:0-11872 GCA_034694965.1 Ceratozetes gracilis | reverse complement strand
TGATTCAGGCTAATTTCTACATGGAGAATCGATTAGTGAAGATCCCAAACTCGAAAATTTAATAACTTTTGAGTTAACATTGTTTTTTATCAAAAATCTCAGTTTTCTCTGTTTAACTTGGTTAATGAGCATACTATAAAATTTTAATTTATGTAACTAATATAAACAACTAGAGGAGAACAATTTAAGCATTTTAAAGTGTAAATTAAATAACAAAATCTTAGAAAATCTAATTTGAAAATATATTTCCAGTAAGATTCCTTGTATTTTTGAACACCCTGGTTCACTACATCTTAAAATACATGTTAGCTCAAATTTCCCCATGCATAGTAATCGGGATTCAAAGGACTCATTATTACTATAGAATCATTTTGTAAAACTTTTCTTGGTAAACTTAGGGAAACATTCATACATGCATTCATATATGTAGTATTAAAAATCGATTTATTAATAAAGTGTTAAAATTCTCCCTTTAATTGTTCTGAAAGAGGAATCTTTTTGAGCTAATATTTTTTACGACCGGATAATCCTTGATAATTATATTTGTGAATGACCAAGTTCATATTCGCAACTATGTTGTGCTTCTCTTAAAATTCTATCCCAAGTTTTGTAACAATTATTTGTTTTCAATTTCAATGAGTCGTAACCATAGGAATAGAATTGGAATTAATTGAAACAAATGCTTATATGTTTGGGACATTTTTTAAATAACTATCAAAATCTAAAATGTCATTTTGTGACAATCATATGGAGGGAACTTCCATTTGTTCGGTTTGGAGAAATGACCGAAACTTTAGAGATAATGAAAGTCAAACCCATGACATACAAAGTGTTGAAAAAGGAATTTCAGTCATTTCACTGAATAGTATTGAAAGCCAGACCTTCAATGTGATGGATAGCCATAAAACGAGACCATTGAAGACATTTGATTCGCCAGAATTGACTAAATTCGTGTCAAAAGCCTCTCAAATAACGATCGAAATTTTGGCCAAAACTAAAGGCACGGAAATAATCGACAGAATCGAAAGGTTTCAAAACAAAAGTAAAGCAAATGTTCGAATGATTTGCAAGTTTTACAAGAATTTAAGTTTGATATCTGGTAATAATGAATTCGATTACTCCGTGTCCTCTATTTGTTGGAACTGCAACGCATCGGTTCTTGGAGTGGGCCATAAAGTGAATACTCATAGCGATTGGTGTACTCATTCCTCCTATGCTTTGTTTTGGAGTTTGTTTAAAACGAGTCAAACCGAAGAGCCTTCAGTTGTGCTCGAAATCGATAGCTGTGTTTCCACATTCATAAGTCACTCGACACAGCCTTCCATTTATTTTTCTGGAGCTTTGAATGGAAAGATATCGGTTTGGAATACCAGGAATACTGATGACTGTCTCATAACATCAGTGATGGCACACCAGAGCTCTGTCTCTGCTCTTCATTGGATTCAATCAAATAAAAGGTCAGATTCTGGACTATTAGTGAGCTCTGGATTAGATGGAAAAGTATTGGTTTGGAAATTATCTGATAAATCATTACAACTGGAGGAGGCTTTTGTGGTGTTGGCACAGGATATGCCCAAAACCATACAAATTAAACGCGACAATAGTGAGGTAGGAATAGTGTCCATGTCCTTTAACTGTGAGGACCCCAATATATTCATAATTGGATGCATTGGTGGCGCTATATTCCAGTGCTCTCTAATCAACGGAAAACCCATTTTGAATAAAAACGTTAATTCGGTTTCAATGGAATACAAGAAAGTAGAGCTCAAGAGTCCAATAGTGATGTCTTATGCGAACCATCGCTCGCATATAAATGTCATTCAATTTTCTCCAATTTTAAGAAATATTTTCTTTTCGTGCAGTTCTGACAGTGAACTCAGAATTTATAACATTTTGCAAACCCTTCCCCTTATAGTTATTCATACAGAGGTGCCGTTAGTAAGTGGTGAGTGGTCACCCTTTCAACCGAACATCGCCGCAGTGGGAGTTGACGGCAGAGTTTATATCTATAGTATAAACGATACAAAGGTATCGAAATCAGCCTTAAGTTTCTCAATTGGTGACCAAATTAGCGCTAAATCTCTCGTTTATAACAACATTGAGAACAGCGAACAAATAGCTGTCATCGCATCCAATCATGAAATACAAGTTTGGGATTTGTCCGCATCTTCTGAGAAGATGGACACCAAATGTCTCGATATTCTCAATAGAATGACAAATGAAGATAACGTTTGAATTGTCTTTGGATTAACTGTTGGGAAGGGTATGGTTGGGGTTCGACCCCATCCAACACCGTTAGACATAACACCTTTTTAGCAAAGGCTTAGTGAGGATCACATCTAATGCTTGAAAAAAATTACTTTATTTTATTCTTCAAAAAGAAAAAGAATTAAAACAATATTTTACACAAAATAATTGGAAATTAATTTATTATTAATATATTTTGATTATTATTATTAAGTTTTGTACAAATTTCTTGTTTTTGATGATTAATAGCCAAATGTTGGGACAAATGAAATGCAATTTCATTTAAAATCAATAACACATACCTGAGAGTGAAAACAATCCAATTATATAACAATTGAATTAATTCTAGTTTTGAGCAAATGATTCGTAAATCGATTCAAAATATTTAAATACAATAAAAACAAATAAAAGGAAATAATGTTATCACAGATTAATATATCACTTAATTTAATAGATTCAACAAAAAAGTAATCAAATATTACCTCAAAATTTCATTTCATAACCACTAAAGAGCGTAACCTTTTCTTAGACGAGTGTTGAAAGTCATCCGATCCCTCGATTGAGTCGATATTTGAGTTGTGGTGATGTCTGTGCGAAACGACTTCTTTCTCGGAAACACTTTTCTTATAATTTCTTTCGTTTTTATTTGAGTTCTTTTGTTTGTCATTCGGTTTAATAGAGAGACGATTCTTAACACTCGATCTCTGGTTTTTAGAGTTTGATGAGTCGGTACTTGAGTTAACCCTTTCCTCAGATGTTTGACCGAATTTCTGTTTCCTTCGCTCAAAAGCGTCGGATTTGGAGATATTATTTGAGTTCAATTTAATGGTCTCTTTTCGGTCGGAATCACTCCTATTATTACAATTATTGATGGGATCAGTGAGTGTTTGAATGCAATTCGTGACCACTTTTTCTTTAATACTGCCATTCGATGAGTCCTTTTCATTGTTTTGGGAAACATTGGAATCAATGATGGGTTGACTTAAATCTATTTTATCAGAAATCGAGTCTTCATTTAGTGACTCATTGAAGGCAACCGTTTGTTCATCGGATGTCTGACTGAAGGCACTATTGGTTGTCATTTGGTTATCATCACTGAAGTTATCGCTGCAGTCATCAGTGTCTTCCTCAGAGTCGTCGTCGCGTTCGAGTCGACTGAACCTCCCGGGAAGGACTCGTTTACGCTTTTCCGACACTTCACTTGTTTTGTCCACTATTTTAGTGAAGCGATTCGAGTGACTATCGCTCTGACTGTTAGACAATTCACTGTCTGTTTTGGTTAATATAATTAAATTCGATCGTTTGGATCCGTTTCGGTGACTATTATTATAAAAGAGTTTATTATTATTGGCTTTAATGGCATTATTTGTGCGAATATTTTGTTGCAAATGACCACTACTTTCAGTAGTGCTGTGTTTGTCCTTAAAGCGGGACATAGTCTTGAGGGCAGCCCTTCTCAACATCTCTTCGTCTTCTTCTTCGCTCATCATTTTAGACGAAGACATAATCGGATCAATTAAACACTATTTCAGTGGATTTGTTGAGTGAACAGTGATTTCAATAAGTATTTCGACAAACAATCGATTCGTTATATAAAACAAATCTGAAAGAAGTCATCAAATGTTAAGCAAAGGGTTTGACAATTGAGGACATCATTAGTCGACTATAACTCACCTCATATTCAAAGATACTTTTATGTAAATATGACAACAAATTTGATAAAATACTAAAATTTCAGGTAAACTATGAAATCAATTAAATATAATTAGGACTCAATTAATGGCCAAAGTTTTCAAAATATTTGACTACAAAATGGCTAAAAATCGTTGCATTCGTTGTGTTTATCAGTGAATGAGTGAACAGCCCTTCAAAAGGCACGTCCGCCTAAATCAAGGATATCTCTCCTATAAACTCTATAAACTTGCTAATTACATCTTTTAAGATAAGACAAGCTTACTTTAGTACACTGTACATGGTCACTTTCTTTCAAACACAATATCAAAATTGAGACTTTTTTCAAAAAATTTCCTCTTTTTATATCTTAATTATATTAAACTCAGAGAACACCAAATATTATTAAAATTAAAATTTCCTCCTTTCACAATAAAAATGACTATAAAAATGACTATGATCAACTATTAATTGCATCTAATATTTAACTTTATGCTTGTTTTGAGTAAATACGAGTAGAGAAATAAATGCACTAATTAAATCGATATAATGTACTTGTTCATTTATAACCTGGTAAGTGTGGGGTTGACTCAGAGTTTGCGTACGTTTGTTGTGATTCGTTTAAAGTTTATCACATGTAAACATATGAATTAACCTTGCTCATTCATTCATTTGATTGCATTCATTATCGCTACTAATTTATATTAAGATAATAAACATTTCAAATATTATTTAAATTGAATTTCTTTTGCAATTTTTGCCATAAATTAATGAAAAGTTAAGATTTGGTTGAATTGAAAACACGTGGCATTCAATTGATTTCATCACAATTTGTGCCAAAAATTGGTTAAAATTAATGCGAAATGAGTTCCGAGAAATCTTCGGTCAATTTGTCGCAACTGTTCAATGATTTGTCTCGTTTTGAACAGTCATCTGATTTCGACAAAGCACTCAAAGTCACCGAAAAAAGTAAATTATTTACTGAAGAAACCATTGATTTGATGTACTTTTTCTCAATTTAGTCTTAAATGAGGACAAAGAGAATGAGAAAGCACTTGAATGTCGTATTATATGCTTGATACATTTGGGACTATTTGATGAGGCAATCAAATTGATTGATGGCTGTGACCAAACCCTAGGGTAGAGTTTACTCATGAGTTGATTTGTCTTAAGATGTGATTACTTTGTAGCCATCAAATGAAGTACGAAAAGGCTTACTGTGAATATCGACTCAATTATGTCAACGAATCCGTCCTTACTTTGGATTCAATTAAAGACCAGGATTTTCGGGTTAAGGAATTGCGGGCTCAGGCGGTAAACATTGATTGGATAGTTGTCCAAAATATTGACATTTGTTGTCTAACAGTTGTATCGTTTGGAACGGTTTGATGAATGTTATGATCAGTTCTTAGAACTAATGAAGATTTCTGACGATGACTATGAAGACGAACGACAAACCAATTTGGCGGCAGTTGTGGCGAGTCTTAGCATTAAGGAAGGCCTCAATTCACTCAAACCAAAACCAGAGATCGGAGAACAGACGTATGAACTCTGTTATAACAAGGCGTGTGTCCTCTTAGGGGAACGTAAATATGAAGAGGCGCTCAACAAACTCAATGTGGCTGAAGGTAACCACCATTTAGTTAAACACTATCTAATCATTTTGTAGATCTATGTCGCAAGACATTGGAGGAAGAGGGGGGTTCTGAAGAAGAAATAGAGGCAGAACTGGCTATTATCAGAGCGCAGATTGGCTTTTGTTACCAAATGCAGAAAAAGGACGAAACCGCTCTTCGGATGTATAACCAGATTCTCAAACAAAAGTGAGATTTATTTAAATGACTCAAACATCTGATAATTAATTTACGTCTAATCTGTTAGACCGGACGACTCGGCACTGTTAGCCGTTACCTCTAATAATATCGTTACCATAAATAAGGACCAAAACGTCTTCGATTCAAAGAAGAAAATGAAAACCGCTTTAAGCGAAGCATTGGAGTCAAAACTAAGTCAACTCCAGAGACAAACCATTCTTTTGAATAATTGTTTATTACTTCTCCATACAAACCAAAGCGAATCGTTTCGCAAACAATTGGATGAAATTAAGGGCAAATATCCAGAGATGTTGTCTGAAACTGTTCTGTTAGAGGCGGCGCTTCTTTGCAAAGAGAAAAAAGTATCCGATGCCATCAAATTCCTGAAGAATGCAAACCACAAGAATCCAGGTCTTAATCTGGAGGTCTCTCTTGTTTTGGCTCAGCTTTTGGTAAAAGAGGCAGAGATTAAGGAAGCGACTCAAGTCTTGCGCTCTTTGGGAGACTCCACATACAAACCCGGACTCATTTCCACTTTAATTACATTGTATTTAAGTTTAGAGGACAAGGAGTCGGCCACCGCTCTCCTAACAGAAGCAGTCAAATGGTATCAAAAACATAAGGTATGAATGAATTGAATTGAAAAATCAAATTAATGTTAGAATTGTTGTGAAGCCGAACAGCCCTGAGCTGTATGTGTTGTATCGAGAAAACGCTCGATTCCTAATGCAAACCAATCAACCGAAAGCTGCCGTTAGTTTGTTGGAAGAGTTGCGCCGAAATAACCCCAAAAATCCAAAAGTGTTATCTCTTTTGATAAGCGCTTACTCACAATTCGACCCCCAAAAGGCTAATGAGTGAGAGAAGCCTTTCCTCTTTGTTATCATTCATCAAATATTTTCTTTTACAGAATAAGTAAAGATTTGCCTCCAATTGAAAGTATTATCAATAGTATAGATGTGGAACAGTTAGAGACAAGCAATTGGTCTCTCGGAGCCAAATACGTGAAAAAGACGACTAAAACGGAAACACCAAAAGTTGATTCCGATTCCAAAACTGACAAAAAGAAGAAGAAGAAGAAAAAGACTAAACTCCCGAAAAATTATGATCCCAAAGCAGAGCCCGACCCCGAAAGATGGCTTCCCCGCTATGAAAGGTCAACTTATAAAAAGAAGAAAGACAAGAGGGGACAGGGAGTTGGTAAAGGGACGCAGGGCGCTGTCGGAGAACTGTAAGTCATATTCATTTGTTGACTTCAATTATTGTTATACTCTTTCAAAACAGTGATATAAAAGTAACGACACCCCGGGTCACAGCCAACGCCGCCGCCTCCTCACCTCAGGGGCCCCGACAACAGAGACCGACCCAAAAGAAGAAAAAGAAGACCACAAGACGTTAACATAGATTTAGTTCTTTATTTAATATATATTTTGTTTTGAAAATAAATAAAATGCGAATTTCACGAAACGAGGGATGAGTTTAAACTACTCTTTTACAGACTAGAGAGAGAACTGTCCGATTGATCCCAATATCGATGTCTTTATACTCAACTTTTTGTCTTTTAATCAAATGGTAGTTATGTTTGTCAATGAAGTAATGCAAATGACGGGCACTTCTCTGTCGCTGTATTTCTTAAGAATCAATATTTAAATCTATGGAAACATTATCTCAAGTCTTCATATTTTCAAATTTTTTGGCCAAATGTGAGACAGAATTCTGTTTTGAAGTACTACTGGTTCTGGAAGTGATGGTCGGCTTAGAGTTGGGCAGTGGTGGCAAAGGCTTATCTGCTTTAAACTCGGGTACATTTAACGGTTGGATTGCAATTATGTTTTCTTGAGTAGAGTTCTGCGTACGCGGAGGTCTCGGCGGTGGTTGAGATGGACGGGCGTAATGCAAACTCAATGGTCTGCCCGATGCACTTCTATTTGATGAACGTGTACTCGAAGACCGCGATACAGATGAAGAGATCGGTGGCGGAGGCGCCGGACGTATAGGTCGTAACGAATTGTTTGCATTTTCCGTCGAATTGTTATTCTGAGGGATTGGCGGAGAAATGTTTAAATTCTTTGGATTCGGTAAAGAAGTCTGAGTTTTATTTGGAATTTTAGCTGTTATTGTAGTCGTAGTGTTCCCTCCATTTGTGTCATTAGATTCCAGAGGAATGGGACACGAAATCTCAAGTGAATTAGAATTGAAATTAACAGGAAGTCTGGGGGGCTTTCTGTGAGATATCTGTTTGGCTCTGGATTTAATGGCAGACTTTCGAGCGTTAATAAACCACCAGTTCTTAATCGAGTCGTTATAGTTATATATGAGAAATGCTATGATTGCAGTCAACGGCAATATCACCAAAAAGATGATATACATTGCAATTGTCAAGAAATAGCCGCTGACCACAGATCGACCACAATCAGGAGGTGCATAACCAGGATAACAGTGACAATTGCCTTTGTTATCGCACCGACCGTTTCCATTGCAGTTGTTATTACATGAATTCTTCTGAAGAAAAGGTTTAATGGAAACGCACTTCTGGTCGACGCACATGGAATTGGTGCCACATTTGGCACCATTAGGCACAAGACCTGGATCTATTTCATCCAATCCAAGATCAATCATAGCTGAACGACAGGCGAGAATTTTGCCCCTGTTAGGAATGAAAGAACGGGCCAAAATGGCTGCGCTCTCTGTCCCGTATTTCAATTGTTCGCTTTGATGGAAGCAATGAAGTCGACCACAGATTACATCAGAAGGTTTACAACTGATATAAGTCTGGTTTTGCTTAAAATAACCACAATTTCCGTTTGCATTCCCCTTAATATTCTGTTGATAGCACTTGTAGTCGGAAACCTCTCCGGTTGAGCCCCACAACAGTTTGCACTGATTTTCTCTGGTATCACATTTGCCTTCATAACAATAGGCAAAGCCCTCATCGCATTCTGTGCCGTCCTGTACTTTGAGATTTTCGGGACAGAACTCAGAGACTCCGTCACAATATTCAACTAAATCACAGCTACTCTTCGCTGGTCTGCAGACACTGTTCTGACTTTTATCGACAATTCGACACATATTGGTATCACAACACGAGCCAACAGCGCATTGGGCGCCGGCCACTAATTGACAAGTTGTGGCGTTACAGCACTTATTATCACATGAATTCTTAAGACCACAATCGCATTGTTCCCCCTCTTCAACAAAGCCATTGCCACAAATAGGACCAACCAGTTGTTGTGGCTTATTATGAAGACAGTGATCCATTCCCTGCTTCAATGAATGCTCCAAATATTCTATAGAACAGGATGACCAGTGTTTTGGGCTTTTGGCGCTGGAGGAGGGGGCCATAATGCACTTATCGTCCGGACACTTGCATTTGTCCGAGTCGTGTTCCATTCCGAAGTTATGCCCCAATTCGTGCGCAACAGTGGTGGCCACCAGACTTGTCACCTGTCAGTCCATTCAAATTATAATTTCACTCAACACTAGGCTATCATTTTAAGACTGACCTGACTGTGGTCTGTATTCACTCCACCAGAATATTCATAAGTACTGCCATATAAGGAGAGCTTAAAATCAGTATTTGTTTAATATTAGTAAATACTAACCAAATGGAACCCTTAAGAGCTTTGCCAACAACTCCGCCATCAAAAGAAGAGCCGGTTATGAGCTGTGCGTTGTCGTTGGCGTGAACTGGGATAAGACGTTCGCGTCTATAGTGCAAGAAATTGGTTAAAGTTTGGTCTCCGTCTGTCGATAGCGTTATTTCATTCACTTCCGTCCAAACGACAACTCCGACCAAAACAACAAATATATTCAATTGATTGTAAAGCTATGGAAACATAAAATCAATTTTAACTTAAATTAAAACTAAAGAATACAATGATTTACGGCATTCACTATATTTGCGATTCGTTTGCTTCGATCGATGACAGCGTTTCGGTTCTTCTTATTTTCGGTATACTTTCAACACATCCATTGATTAGTCATTTAAGAGTTGATTATCTCTAAAATACTTACAACTTTGTAGTCGTTAACGATTACTAACTCAACAAATCTGGAAATACTGTTACTATTATAGGGATCAGAAATGGATCTCTTTTGACGATTTCGGTATTCAATGAGCGGATCCATTGACTCGTTTTTAAAGCCTATAAAATGATAAAATAGTAGAGAAGCGAAATAATTGAGAGAAATAATTACCGCATTTAAAGGATGAAATTAAATCTCTGTGTCTGAAGATCATAATTAAAGGACTGCTCTCTTTTGGATGGATGTGATATAAATCTGTTTCATCACTAAACAGACCACTAATCGATTGATCGCACGTCGAAATAGCAGCCCATGAGTTGTGACTATAGTTAAGTAAATGTCCCCTATAGTGACACTGGGCCTTCTGCTCAAACAATTAACAATTAGTACTCAATCATCATAAAATGACCCAATTCTACAGTTCTCCCTTTCATTGTTTACTCAAACTAATTATTAGTTTATTTCTTTTGAATGAATGGCCAAATAAACATCATGGCCAGTTTATCAAACTTCAATTGTTTAACTTTCTATTAGCTTATCATTTATCTCATATTATTTATCCAGTTTATAGCGCATATTTGATCTAACATGACTTTGTTAATTAAATTTAAGCTTGTAACATATAAGGCAATCTAATATCCATTTAATTACTTTTGAATGAGGCGTTGAATGGATATGACTTCCATTTTGATGATGTGTTTCGAAGTAATGGTCGGCAATGAGTTCAGAATTTTTACGTAAATCCAAAATAAATAATTTATTAAATGCTTTGAATTCTATTTTCAGTTCGTTTTCATAAATCCTTTCCCTCTGAAAGTCAAATAAATTGAATATTAGTTCCAACGAAATATAATTTCTGTCATCAGTTTTATAATAAAAATGTTATATAATAGTATCTGTCAATTAAAGAAACTAATTCTGCCAGATAGTAATGCTTGAGAGAGGACATCTCAATTTTATCGGCACATCTGTTCAAACCTTATAGGAGTTCACAAATACATTATAAATTAAGGGAATCATTAATTCCTATAATTATATGTTTGAAGGCTATTTCTAACAACCAGATTGTTTTAAGACTCAAAGTGCTAGATTAAAACCCTCTTAAAAAAGTACAATTGATAGTAATTGTTTCCTCGTTAAGATTCTTCGCATAGATTTTCTTTTAAATTAAAAAATTATGAGCAAATCAATTCATATCAAGGTCTAACAAAATGGTGCATTTCTTAGCCATGATCTAGTCTATGCATATAGAATATAAATTATATTCAAGGATAATTGGCAGAAAATTATCTATTTATAAAAAACACTAAAGTATTGAAGAATCGAAGTTTGATTAAAGAGTTTCATCTGAAATTGGATTCGTTGGCCTCGAAGAGCACAACCCATTTGCATATATAATACTAATTTAATAGTGTTTTTACAGTCAAAGTCTTAACATTTTATAGAATCTGATTGAAGACCAAAAAAGAGGACAAACCAGTTGTTCAAAGGTTTACATAATTATGTGAATCGCTAATCATTTCGTGAAAACTACTGGTTTCACACAACAAAACTTAAATGAGCTCAAAAAATAGATTATTTGTTCAAACTTAAGTTTATCTTGCTCAACATCTTGAATCTAAATTTTAAATATTAGTCTTTTTTAGTATTTTAAAAGAAATTTCTATCAAATATGTGTTGCATTAAAAACACATTAAATATTTGAATTATAATTATTTTGTTATTTTATAATCTTGTAAATTACAAGAGAATTGATGATAAATAGCATCGAGTCATTATTTTGATCCTTCCTCACTAATTACTAATTTGTTATAAAATATCAATTGTATGCTAACATAAAAGTTAATGTAACCTACAATTGAAAATCATTTACATAAGTTTGAGGCAATTCTAAATTGTAATTGTTAAGTTATTAAAAAGTCAAAATTGTACCTGGTTATGACTATTATTTTGATTGAAGGGAGGATTTAGTTTTGGTAAAACCACCGCATGTTTTGAGAATTGTTTGATTGGATCTGAAAGAAAATAAAACATTTTTAGATGAAATCAATTATTTTGATCCCAAATATATATACAATGATTTAGAATCAGTCGGCCATAGGAAAGGGTATCGA
>JAQIWF010001474.1:0-11872 GCA_034694965.1 Ceratozetes gracilis | reverse complement strand
GGTTAGCAGGCCAAACCATATTCTATCAAGATAGTTGTTTACAGTTCCCTTGTACCTTTCTAAAGATACTAAATTCACCAAATCTTCAAGAAATACTGGATTGTGAGTATGAATTCCCAGTTTATTTTATTCTCTATCTTTCTAACTATCAGTTGATCTCATAATTGACTCAATTTGTATCTCAGATCCAAATGAAAAAAATACTGAATATGAGTATAAGAAAATCAAATGAATTCCAGCCATGCATTGAATATGAGCCGACATTATTCAAGAGAAAGTTCAAGTTCATACATTTCTTAAAATGTCAAGTGTTAAAACAAATGAGACATGCACTGACTAAATTTTAAAAGAGCGAGTAATGGCCAAGGGGATCAGCACAAATTATTATCATCGCAAATGTTCCTCTATCTTTCAATTGTTTTTTACCAATTTCTCTTAAAATAGAACAATGTAAACTAGATCAAAATACCCCCAGGAGCTTGAAAAACTATTCAAGAATAACAAATCATCTTTAGAGCTTCCTGCTAACATTGAGTAAGATACATTGTCTCATTTAAAACATATGATTCATACAAAAGGATTAAAAATTATTAAAAAACAACTAATCGTTAATAAGTGATAATTAGTAAGAAGTTACGAATTTGTTCTAAAAAAGAAAGTTTTTGTAATAAACCAAAAAATGAATAATGAAATCGGAATAAAAATATCTTTAGTGTAAAAGAAGATTAATCTCTAAATTCATGGCTTGAATCACAAGTTAAGAAACGGAAGCAAAAAGAGTAAAAAGAAATGATTCGCTCAAAAAATGTTACCAAAAATAGCCTGAAATGAGTTATTAAAACACTTCTCTTCATAATCTAGTATTGAATTTGGTTTCATAACAATCTTATCGTTAATTAGAATTTAAAAATAGATAACTTTTGGAAAAATAAAATTCAGGGCAACTCTGAAACGTGTAATACTTACTATAATAAGCTCTTCGCTAATGACTTCTCATTGATTGAAATTCAACGCAAGATATGCACAGAAAATGAGATAAAACTTTAATTCTATGGATATTTAATTTAGTGAATGAATAGACATAAAAGAAAATCACATTTAGTTTCAAATAAAAGTTTCTTTTTATTCATAAGAAAAATATCACAAAATATAACACAAATGAAGAGAAACAGCAAAATAGACATCAATTTAAACAAACAGTAAATACGTATAAAAACAATGTTTGCAAAATTAAAAAGTTTATAAAAGATCTTAAATTTGATTTAATTAAGAAAAGTATATAATCTTTAAGACTAAAAAACATAAAATAAGTCGACGAATGTCTCAATGAAGAGATATTCAGAGAATTTCTTAAAAATTATATATAAAAGGAAGAGAAGGGAAGGCATATAAAAATTGGGAATAATTGTTCAATGATTGACTCAAACTGAGTATTAGATGACTATTTAGAGGCCAATTAGAGGCCAATTATTGGCTTATCGTCGGGTAATTTAATTTCAGTATAACGCCTGCCTTCGGGTGTCGGCCGATACCAACTGACTCTGAGCCGCATATTCATTGGCATAATTAGATTAAAGGGAACTGTAATACAGGTCTCGAAGAAGTTCACATCAATCATATATTTAGGACGTCGTCTACACATCTCTATGCATGCGATTAGTGTTAAGTTCGTAATCGACTCACAATTGCCGTCAAAACTAATGTAAAGTTTAGTCAAATGAGAGCACCGCTCCGTTATTATGGCCACCCCTTCATCACTAATGTTATATAAATTAATTAATTCTAATTCTTTGAGATTTTCTAATTTCGAGAAACTATTCAGTGATTTGTCGGTTACGGCTTCAAAATTATATAGTTTTAGGCACTCTATTAGTGGACAGTAATCAGCGATTAGGGACAGGTATTTGTCGGAAATTAGGAGCCGTTCACCGCTCCCGACGTGTAATTCTAAATACTTTAATCGATTACAACAACTAATTATCTTAAGAAGACTTTTATCGTCTAACGAACCGAAATAGGCGTCGATCTCTTGGAGTGACAGCCGTTCCAGTCTTGTCAAGAGGCCGATAACAGACAAGTGATCTGTTTTGCTGTCCATTTCACGGGTACAGCCATAGACACATTGAAATGACCGCAATTGAGGCATATTCTTGCATATGATTCCCAACATATAATCGCTTATCATTCCACTGATGACCAGTTCTGACAGAGTGTGGGCTGACTTACTCTTCACCAGTGATAGCAAACCAGACTCGCGCACAGAATCACATTGAGATAACCGAAGAGTCAATAAACTATTATTTAGATATTCAAAGCAATCGCCGGTTATGTCGGGATTGCCTGAAATGTCCAGCGTTTGCAGATTCGGACACTCGGCTACCACTGACTCCAGACATTCTTCAGTTAAGTCCGAGTCGGCAATTGTAAGGCCAAAGAGTTGGGGTCCGAAGTAATGGATAATCGTTTCAACGTTGCCTTCGGTCAGACCTAATGGATGTGCAAAACACAAGTCATTGACGTCATAGAAGTTTTTGGTGAGAATCTCAACGATCGGGTCATCGATTGTTATGTAAATTAGTTCCAAAGCCTCCAAATTAGGGCACAATTTGGTCATTAGAAGTAAAATCTGATCGGAATAGCAATCGTTTGCGATTACCATCAGATCCAAGACTCGTGTCTTCGAAGTCTCGATATTAACGTTTTGATTCGCAAAACTGTTGATAAGTCTCAGCCTTTTCTTTGAGCTCAAGAACTCTTCGACAGCGGTCTTAAATTGAGTGC
Organism: Ceratozetes gracilis; assembly: GCA_034694965.1. Lineage (NCBI taxonomy): Eukaryota > Metazoa > Arthropoda > Arachnida > Sarcoptiformes > Ceratozetidae > Ceratozetes > Ceratozetes gracilis. The sequence continues at coordinate 9,091 of JAQIWF010001474.1, read as the reverse complement.
AAACGGATCTCATTTTCATAAGTGAATCAAATGACAAATACATAAACAAATGCATAAAACAGTATTCGTTTAAATCAGAGATTTTGGTTCTGTTCCTCCAAATCAGGTCATATGTGAGATCTTCCTCCACGTCTTCATAAGTGTCATCAAACCAGCTGTTGCTGTCATTGATGATGTTGTCAAACAGATGATCATGGTGATTATCACTGTCACTCGACTCACAATCAGACTCAACAAAATCATCAAATAGTGATTCAAATGAATAACGACTTATATTTTTATCCATTTTCTCATCCGATGGGTTGGCACTCATTACCACCTATTTCTTCGCCAAACAGATTGAGGTCATAAACAGAACCATTTCCACGATAAATACCATGCAAACAAAAAGTAGACAGATAAGAAAAATTATGGCATTTCTCTCAATTATCAAATTTGAATTAATGCCAACAAAACATCACTTTAATTGATTTCATTGAATGCCAAACATATGATTCACTCATAACTTGTTTACAAAACAAAACCTGAATTAAAGCCACAGAAAGAGCACACAAATGATGTAAACAAAAGTCAATACTCTTTGAAACCTCTTATCAATTCAATCCTTTATCAAAAGAGTTAACTATTAGAACACTTCAAATATTGCTTAATTTGAAATATTTGTTTGTAGGGGACCTTGTACATAATTGGCTAACTTCTTATCATTTAATTTATCAAGTTTATGCGATATATTTCATATGACTCTCAACCCAACAGTGCGTAACGTTTATTGTGAGCATTGAGTGACGAAATGAGTCTTTCAGTGACTGAAGAAATTCATTGATTGAAATGCATTTCTTATGGATTCGCCGTTAAATAAGGTCTGCTTTCAATGATTTATTGCTTGGATCTAATCCAACACTTAAGACCAATATCTTTATCGTATAATAGGCTCATCGATGTCACCGAAAAGCAGAGCAGTATATCAATGAGCATCGGTTCCAAGAAGCTATTGAGTGCCACATAAAAGCCGCGGGTAAGTGACTCCTCACTTCTGGCCACTAATCTGATCCAATGGTATCTTGTCTTTGAATTGGAGCCAAGTTTGAGCTCTGGTTCCTTCTCGTCTCAAACGCTAATTGATTGCTCAGATCTGAGTGTTTGAGTGATTGGCTGAAAGATAATTACTGTCAATATCTTTGATTTATAGGACACTTAACGGAAGCACTTCTAAAGACGAGTTGTGACAGAATTAAGTCATCGCTCGAAATACAGAAATCATTTCATTTATCACAAGAAAACGTCTTAAAACAGCGAGAATTGTGTGAAAACCAAAAACTCGCGAATTATAGACAAGAGTTGATTAATAGACAACTTATGAGAGAAAGGTTTGGATTAAATAGTGATCACAACTCAAACCAAAGTCCTATTCAGATAAATATGGGTCCCGACACGAGTAACACTGCGGCCACCGCTCGGCCTAATATGTACGCAGAGATCATAGAAGTCTTCTCAGAACACGACTCACTTCTTCAGGTCTTAATTGACAAAAGAAATTCAGTCCAGTCTTCAGATAACACTTTATTCGAGGAGCCGACTGCTAGTGGGTCCACACAAGGAGTAGTGACCAGTTCCTCATCGGACTCACTATACAAGAGTGGATCAAAGCGTCCGAAAGACGACAAAACCATTATCGAAGAGTTACAGACAGTGAACGAAAAACTGCGACAATTAGTCTTTCAATTGTACTCTGATTTGGAGTTATCCCAAACAGAGAACAGAGACCTCAGAGCTGAGAACCACAGACTTCGAGACGAGAACCGTAACGCCATTTCATCAACGGTTCCAGAGCTGCCACCTCTGGAGCCGCCGGAACTCCTGTATTAATAATTTATTTCGTTTCTATTGATTTCAGTTTCGTTTTGCTATCGATTTTGATATAATTTTCGACTTATCATAAAAAATGGATATTTGTTTCAAAACTCATTATAAATAAATTGATTCTCCATTCGATTTCTTAGATTATAAATCATTTTCTGTGAAAATTTATCAATATTTTTGATTAAATAAACTTTTATTCGGAATAGAAATCAATTTGAGCTCAAATTAAAACTTCAGTTCAAAACATCTAATTATTGATCAAAAGTTAAGTAAAATTTCAAATAAAAAAAATTAATTAAAATCCAAAATAACTGAATATAGACCTCATACTGAAAGGAGGGGCCGAACAGTCATACAGAACATTGCAATCAATCGACTTAATAGATCCTATACTCCAGGCTTCGACATAAGGGGTTTCGCCGACAATCCGGGATAAGAGACCGGTATGCGAACCATTAAACCAGGAGAGTATCATTTTAGGAGCGTTGTTCACCAGGAAGTTCGAGGTCTGGCAGACAGTGAGATAACGGCAGTCATATTCGGTTACTCCTAATATCCAAAATCCAATTTCTGGTATGAATTCAATCAGTTTTCGCAACCAATAGAAGGGATTCAAAATATCGATCAGACGTATTGTCTGACCACTCGTCTCTTGTGAAGAGTTTTTGATGAACAGATCCGTATCACTAATTAGCACCGAATCATTAAGTCTGACGATATGTGCGGAAAGACTGCCACAAATCCCGATTAACACTACTATTAATGGAATCATTGATTGATTTTTCATAACTTCAGTAAAAATATTTAGAAATCGAGTCTATCTAAGGAATGACTGCTCTAAATGACTGCGATAACTATTTTTCAATGTCAATAATAGCAACATTTATGACAATGACCTTACTACTTTCATATTATAATCATGTCTCATAAATTACACATTTTTCTCAACTCTGTGTTTGAAGCAAAGGAAACTAAAAAAATAGTTGCCAATGACTTCATTAACAAGGTAGTTCATAACTTGAAGAATTCGTTAAACAATTTAAATTGTAACCATTAGAAAGCATAGTTAGAATGGATTCTAAATATATAAATTTTAGTGGCCAATTACTATTATCATGGTCACAATTTTCCGAAATGAACAATTGTAATTATGTTTTTATAGATTATATTTTGTAAGATGCGTTTTGCACTTTACTATCTGCAATATGCAAACCTTAATCCATAACTAGTAACAAGTCTTATAAATTGTTATTGATAACTGATTAGAAAAACTTCTTATACATGTTCAGGTGTAGCCATTATAAAGTTTATTTAAGGAAGTCTCAATCTACTTTTTAAGCTTTTTATGTTATCGTGGTTAGAAGTTTTTATTTTAAATTTAAATTGTCTAACGAATTCTTAAAGTTATTTCCTAGTTAAGTCAAGTTTGAAGCATAGAATATAAAATACAGTATATTGTTCTGGGTAAGGAAACAATGTCAATGCGAATATTTTTGTAAGCAATCAAACTGTGTCAATTTACACGTAACAATGTTTTACAAGATTTGACAGCTAATTGGTTATATCAAGTCTTACATAGATTTTGTTAAATAGTTGTAAGGATCTCTTTCACATCAAATAAGCTCTGGTCTAAAGTTCTGTAATTTTCAATTTTGTAATTAAAAAACAAATTAAAAATAATTGAAACAAATTAAAACTTATTACAAATTTAAGTAAACCTTTATATGAGTTTTAAAGTGTCGATTGAGAGCTGATCTGTGAGGAAATCTTTGACCGCAGTTCTTGTGGTTACAAACCAAAAGTGTGTCCCAATGAATGCGTTTATGTCGATTCAGTTTCCTTCTTACGGAGTATCTCATACCACAGTCCTTGTAATCGCAAACATAGATTCTTTCCTTCAAATGAACTCTTTGTTTGTGTTCATTCAGTCCTCGTTGTCTCCTATAAGACAGACCACATTCTTCCCAATCACAGACAAATGGTTGTGGAATGGGGTTATCAATCATAAATATCTTATCATTCATTAAACCCTCTCTACAAACAAGCTCTTTGTTAGTTCTTGGTCGTCGTCGTCGTCTCTGCCTTCTGGGATGGGTCACCCTGTGCACTTCCAGTTCTTCTTTAGTATCGGTTTTAAACTCACACTCAGGCCTATTATAAGTAAATGATTGGGGAACGGGTTTTTCACTAATTAAAACTTCTCTACAAATAAGTCCTTTATTAAATTTTCGTCGTGGTCGTGTCTTCTTTATAGGATGGATTACCCTGTGCATTTCCAGTTCCTCTTTCCTTTTAGCATTGGTTTTAAACTCACACCCAGGCCAATTTTCCTTCCAATAGTTGTCTGGTCTTTTATTCCACTCAATTGTGTTGACGTTATTCCTCCAACCATTCCTCCACTGATGACTATTGTCATAACTTGTGCCGACATTCTTCGAGTCAAAGTTGTTATAATTTAACCAAATATTGTTGTATTGGATGTGATTGGAATCACTTCTCCAGATATTCATCGGATTATTTGTAACGACATTACTATTGAAAACATTTCTCGAATCAATGGTATTGTCATATCTGTAGATATTCCTCGAGTCAAAGGTATTGTTTTGCCAACCATTCCAATAAGTGGTATTAAAATCACTCCATTTATTCATCCAGGCATTAACTGAGAAGACATTCCTCCAATAAGTGGGATTATAATTACAATTCCAGACATTATTCGAGTTAAAAGTATTGCCATAACTTCCGAAGTCTTTGATTTCATTCATAATTCAATAATTACTTGAATTCAAACTTTTAATTCTTTACAAAACTTTTAGTCAAATGAAGTATAATTATCAGTAAATCTCTTGATTTTAAGTAAGTTTTTCCTACAAATAACAAAAGATTTCCTCAAAAATAATCTTTTAAAACAAAATTCTATTAAAATTTAATTAAATAAAAAGTTTTTAAATAAAAATTTGGGAAAATTGTGAATATTTCCCGAACGAAGCAACGAATGTAATCACTGCACAGACCTCTACTCAATGAAAGCCATACATTGAGTGTGTGTTATGTTTGCCTTAATTTAATTGGATTTGTGTTTAATTCACACAAAACTCAATCATTTTGTCCACTATTTTACCGAAAGTGTCGTCAAATCGGATTAAATAATTGGGACAAATGTCGAAACGAAGGATCGATTTGAATGATTCGCATTCAAAGAAGAGGTAATTTTGGGTAAAAAATACAAAACAAAACGTTTTGTACAGAAAATGATTAAATGATCTGAAATTAAGTCAAATAATGATATGATTTACCACTAATTGTAGTCTTTCTTATAGTCGTTCGTCAGATAAGGCAAACAATGCGGACATCAGTTCATTGGATTCACTGATTAAAGATGCAAAAGAGGCGGCAAAAGTGGGAACGGCCGGTCCCACCACCAGTGCCGGCATCAATCCGTGCACTCTATTGCCATATACACAACGCTATTATGAACTCTTCCGGAAGAGGATTCAACTGCCGGTCTGGGAATATAAGGAACAGTTCAATGAACTGATGGACAACAATCAGATCATTGTTTTGGTTGGAGAGACCGGTTCCGGGAAAACCACTCAAATCCCTCAGTGGTGTGTCGAGTATTGTCGTAACAAATGCATCAAAATCGGTGTCTCCTGTACTCAGCCCCGAAGGGTGGCCGCTATGTCTGTGGCCACTCGAGTGTCTGAAGAGATGGACGTACTTTTAGGCCAAGAAGTGGGTTATAGTATTCGTTTCGAAGACTGTTCCGGACCTAAAACTATACTCAAATACTGTACGGATGGTATGCTTTTGAGGGAAGCCATGTCTGACCCCCTTCTGGAGGGATACAGTATTATACTTCTGGATGAGGCCCACGAGAGGACCCTTTCCACCGACATATTGATGGGTGTCCTCAAACAGGTGGTCACCAAACGTAAAGACCTTAAGATTGTGGTGATGTCTGCGACACTGGACGCGGGGAAGTTCCAGAATTACTTCGATGACGCACCACTAATGAATGTACCAGGTAGAACACATCCCGTTGAGATATTCTATACGCCCGAACCCGAACGCGACTATTTGGAGGCCGCCATCAGAACTGTCATTCAAATTCATATGTGCGAAGAGGGAGAGGGAGATGTCCTTCTCTTCCTCACCGGTCAAGAGGTATGAACTCCTATCTAAACCCACTTTTTATTCAAGACCTGAATGAAGACAAAGCAGTCATCAATTAATGTCTGTTTTGTTGTTCTTCAGGCCTATAATGAAAATGCATTCAAACGTTGATTCAAATGATTTATTAATAAATATTTGATTTGGATTTGAATGCAAACACTTCTGTCTTAATGTCTTCATTGGAACTAATGATTAATGTCTTACTCAGGAAATCGAAGAGTCGTGTAAACGAATTAAGCGCGAAGTCGACAATTTGGGACCCGATGTCGGAGACTTGAAGTGTATTCCCTTGTATTCAACTCTTCCCCCAAACCTTCAGCAACGAATTTTCGAGTCGGCGCCGCCACCAAAACCGAGCGGTGCTATCGGCAGAAAAGTGGTCGTCTCTACAAACGTTGCGGAGACTTCCCTCACAATCGATGGCGTCGTGTTTGTCATCGATCCGGGATTTTCTAAACAAAAAGTATATAACCCTCGCATTCGAGTCGAGTCCCTTCTGGTGTCTCCCATATCAAAAGCATCGGCACAACAACGCGCAGGTCGTGCCGGCCGTACCCGACCCGGAAAGTGCTTTAGGTTATACACAGAAAAGGCTTATAAAACCGAAATGCAAGAGCAAACATATCCCGAAATATTGCGCTCCAACTTAGGAATGGTTGTGCTTCAACTCAAGAAACTTGGTATTCATGATTTGGTTCACTTTGACTTTATGGACCCACCAGGTATGTCCTCACATTACTCATTCTATTCTGTGCTAATGGAATCCCATTGTTGTACAGCTCCGGAGACATTGATGAGAGCACTGGAACTGTTGAACTATTTGAATGCATTGGACGACGACGGAGAGATGACTGACTTGGGAGCCATTATGGCTGAGTTCCCACTCGACCCACAATTGGGCAAAATGCTGATCGCCTCGTGTGAGTGCAACTGTTCCAATGAAATACTCTCCATCACTGCTATGCTCTCAGGTATGTACTCAATTCAATTGAAGTGATTCTCATTCTGTGCCCAATTAGTACCACAATGTTTTGTGCGGCCCAACGAACAGAAGAAGGCCGCCGACGACGCGAAGATGAGGTTTGCCCACATCGATGGCGACCACTTGACTCTTCTCAATGTTTATCACGCATTCAAACAAAGTATTGTCTCTTTTTCTTGTTATCATTCTTTGTATTGATTTGTGTTATGTCTGTCCACAGATCACGACGACCCCAACTGGTGTTACGAGAATTTTATTAACTACCGCTCCCTTAAGAGTGCAGATAATGTAAGACAACAGTTGTCACGAATTATGGATCGCTTTAATCTCAAGAGAATATCAACTGATTTCACGTCAAGAAATTATTACATAAATATAAGAAAAGCCCTCATTTCGGGCTATTTTATGCAAGTATGACATCCATTACTATACTTTTGCCAATTTTTGTGAGCATTCACTCAAATGATAATTCTGTTAATGAATAGGCGGCACATTTGGAGAGGACCGGGCATTACCTGACAGTGAAGGACAATCAGATCGTTCAGTTGCACCCGTCCTCCTGTTTAGACCATAAGCCCGAATGGGTTATATATAATGAGTTTGTGTTGACCACAAAGAACTACATCCGAACCGTCACTGATATCAAAGCCGAATGGTTTGTATGAAATGTCTTTGATTTGGAAGAACTAATGGAATGTCTTCTACCGATAGGTTGATCCAAATCGCACCCATCTATTACAATATGGAGAACTTTCCCCAATGCGAGGCTAAACGACAATTAGAATACATAATAAGCAAACTTCAGTCCAAACAATATCAAGTTTGACGACCACTACCTGTCCTCTAATTAACTCTCGATTGACCACTAATTTATGGAAATCACGTGAAAGGCATTCCTCATAAACCAAATATATTTGATTTAATAACAATTTTTAGCATTTGTTTCGACCACCGATTCATTGAATTCATTGTCTCTTCAGTTCATTATTTGGTTTCAATTTATATGTTTTCTGACAATAAATGCGAACAAAAGTGTGAAATAGTTTTCAATATTTACTACATTTTAAGAAAAAATATTTGGATTTCAATTAAATTAATTAATAAATACAAAAAATATGGATTGGATTACATGTTTGAGAGAATAGTTTTACTAAAACCAAACAAATTATGCAAATCGTAAGAAAAGCATTCAATGATAGACCTGAGTTGAGGAAACCTGTAGTGTACTGTATAATAGGAGGTGTAGTGGATATCCTTTAATACAATAATACTGTCTTTGGATCTGTTATTGTAAGGAAGACATACAATAATAGATCCAAGAGTTAAGTCAAACCAAAGACAATAAGACTTCTGTTCTTCGCTTCAAATCAATTGTTAGTCAGTGAGGAGAGGGTGAGAATCCACAAGACTTGACTCAAATTCATTCACAAATAAACAAATGACTCAACAAATCGTGTATTGAGTGGGAAATGGAGTATTTGATACTCCGGTCAGAAGTGGTCAGATCCGGTTGGAACCAGTGATAGAGCGTGTCATACATGTGACTCACATCTGCGGTAACGACACGTGTTATACGAGAGACTATTCATAACAAACAAATAAAATAATAAATTGATTATTAAATTAATTCACAAAACAATTCAAAAGAAGTAAACCTCTGGTGAGGAAAGAGAACTGATTTAGTGATAAATGGTTTGAATAACAAAGGATTTGAAGAACAAAGAGAATGACTCACAACCGGCGGTTGAGGTTCGGATGGAACCGGATTTCTCTCATTTTGGCCCAAATAAGTGACGTGTCATAAGACAAACAAAGGATTGAAACACAAAGAGAATTGAATTCACAAAACAATAACTCAAAACATATTTCTTGCGATCAACTGATGAACAAAAAGGCTTCACATTAGAGACAAAGATATTTATAAACACTTTAAGGATAGTAAACAATAATGGCGTCCATTAATATTGAGAGAGGAAACTCAACAAACACTAATGACGTCATCACCAGCTGTTGCTATGGTTACGTGTACTAACTGTACAACAATTATGTTCACAAATTTTGTGACATTTTCTA
>JAQIWF010001473.1:0-11880 GCA_034694965.1 Ceratozetes gracilis | reverse complement strand
ATTATTAATTTTAAAATTAAATCTTTTCTTATTTGTGCTCCATATTTAACACGAATGCATCAAGATAAATTACAAATAATTAATATTCAAGAAGATGATATAAAGCAATTAATTATAAATGATGGAAATTATTATATGAAAATAATGAAACTTTATGAAAAATCTGCCTTAGCACTTTCTGAATTTGGATATGACTTGCAGGCATCAAATAATAATGAGATACAAGTCTTAGAATTAATGAGAATTCACAAACTTATGTATCAGATGTTTGAAGTGTTCAAAGATAATAAAGAATTTATTTATGCTCTACCTTCAGATCGTTATCAGCAAAATATCAAGGAACTTTTGAATAATAAATTATCAATTTTTAAAAAGAAATTAAATGAAAAGGATACGTTTATCATTAAAATGCACATTGATAAGTTGATATCACACTATATCCGGGTATTTATAAATAATAATTATTTAAGATGACCTACTAATATAAAGATAATGAAATTGTTTAATATTTTAAGATTTTATTAAATGACTATGTTGTTTTATTTATCAAATGAGGGATTTCTTAAACATCTAACTAGTTTATAATATCCAGCTACAAGGCACGCAACTCAAAGTCCGCGGGATTGGGGGGGTTGCAAAACATACACTCCATAAGAACTTAAATGTTTGACAGACCTAGTTGTTGCCCATTAATGTTATGTTAAGGTTGTTAAAATATCAGGGCAAATCTCGGACATAGGTGGCTAGGGGATATTCTGTTAATACCATCCCCTATCTACAGCTGACCCTGCCTACTACCCTCTTTGATGGTGAAGAGCTTTTTCAATCTTGTTTAATCACAATAATCTTAACATAAATATTAAATTAACAAGAACAAATATTAATGATTCATTTATTTTACAGTTAACAGAATATATAAACAATTTAAAGGACGAATTTAAGCAAGGTCATAGTCTTCTATTATCAGAGGCAGAAAAATCAAAAGAAAAAAGTTTTCTTGAGCGCAGTCTTGATAACTATCGGGCTGACATGCAATATGTTCTTGATAATAATGTCTTTTTAACCAAGGAACAATTTCAGAGATTTGAGAATCAGATAAGATCGCGAACAATGCAGAGTTTCCAGGATAATTTCAAAGTTGAAGAGTCGACTATCAATCGTTACTATGCTTTAGATTTGGAACAAAGACTCAAAAATGCAAAAAATGAATTGAAAGCCAAGAATCAAAAGAAAACCAAAGAAGTGATCACAAGAACCAAAGAATATCTCCAAAAATCAATTGATGACTACAACAGAAATTTGAGTCAAAGTATTGATTTCATAGACACTATTGAGGAGCTGACCCGACGGCACACTCATAATAAGGACAAACTTTGGGAAGAGTTTTTCAGAAATTGTTTATACAAAGAATCGGATTTTTTGGTTCAATTTTTGTTACATTTTGAGTCAGAGATACAGAAATTATTTGAAAACTTTCAACAAATAATTGATTCAAAAAATACTTTATTTCAAAATGCATTCCAAACGGCATTTAATACATATAAAGACGTGAGTTTAAGAAATACAGTCAAACCTCTATATTAAGAGCTATTAATTCTTGAATTTATATACCTAAGTCTTTCAAATGGACACTTACTCCAAATTTAGCCATGCTTCATATCATGGTGAGTCAAAGGACAACATCCCTTAAACTCATAAATTAAATACAAAGTTTATAAAGATAGTGATAGTTAGAGGAGAAGTGACAAGGTCTTAAATTAACACTTTTAACTATTTAACCAGCTAAAATATTAAAGTTCTCATAGAACTTGACATTAATAAACAACATTAGATAGACTTAAATAGGTATTTTTAGCACATTTCATAAACAATTGATGTTTTAAAGTAAAAAAGCATAAATAGTTGCATTTTTTTAATCGAGTTAAGTTTGAGTTATGTTGTCCTTTGAATGCCAATGAATTTTATTGTAATTTTCATTAAATCAAATCAAAGCCTATTTATAACATATAAAATTACCCCTATTTAGAAAATGGCAAAGTTTTCACAAGGCAAATTACTGGATCGACAGCGTGATCTTGAAAGATCACACCGTCAATTGAAGAATACAGCCAGGGAACTCTATGAAAAGCATTTTATTGGTGGAAAACCCTCTGAGAACTTGTATCTGAGATATCAATTAAAATTGATTAATGAAATTGACCAGGAATTTGACCAATTCATTGAGAATATTGAATTCAAAAAATCCCAAATTCAAGTTCAAATTGAAAGTTTAACGACAGAAATGCTCCAAAAGTTTGATAATAAAATATCAAAGATTATTCAGGAGTTTAAATGTGACCGCGAATTAGAGACAAAGCTATCAGATTTGAAGAATGATATCCTTTCTCAATTTGCCGACAAATTGAATATTAATGATCAGCATTTGATCGAGGTCAATCAACGAAAATTAGAGAATGCAATAGACAGATCATTTGCTGATAAGAAAACTGAACTTGATAAAAGAAAAGAAGAAATCAAAAAAGCATTTGAATCAGATGTCAATCAAAGTCTTGCTCATTATACCCAGGTAAAATTGATTCATTTCATTGTCCATAGACTCATTCATTCAGGCGTCGATAAAGATGAAGAGGGGGACTTTGACTTATTCCCAAAGAGGTCCGACAATCATCCCCCTGAGGCAAAAACATTATTATTAAGCCCATGGACGAACTTTAAGCCTGTCTCCAGGTTTTTTTTAACCCTTCCCCTCTTCTGCGTCAATATGTTGTATTACATTTTAACTAATTCTGTCCTTATGTAGAAAATGGACAGGTTTGCTGAAAGTGATGACTTTTACGACGAGAATAACTTGGAGCTTGCTCATAAAGACTTCAAGAGAGATATAGTCTACGACTTCAAGAGAGATATAGTCTACGATTTCAAAATTCACGATTCAATCTTGAACATTGATCCTAAAGATTATGAATCAAAATTAATCGATTTAATGGACAAACACTTTGTACGCTTTGTCTGCAAAAGAAAGGAAAAAATGCAAAAAATTGAAGAGAGTCTGAATTATCAGCACAACTCTTACACAGATACAATGGCCAAAATAATTTCATTTGTTAATAATGAGGAGGAGCTGACAGAACAGTATAACATTCTTCTCAATCAAATTATCGATGAGTTTAACCACAAAAATGTTTCGGTGTCTAAGTATGTGCTCATCAAATATATTGATGTTTTGTCCTCCAAGATTAGTGAGTCATTCATGCAATTGAATGGTAAGTTCAGTGAACGCAAAGAAAACCTAATCAAAACAATCCAGGACAAAGTTGAGGAATTCAAGCAAGACTATTGTGATGTGAGTTGTTATATATTTTAGTTTGTTTTCTGATAATAATCTCAACTTCTATGATACATTTAAACCTTTCACCTTGCTATTTTTCCAGGAAATGAGAGGACATTTCAATGAATATGAATTCTATTCGGTTGATATAATCCGATCAAAGGACAAATTTATAAGAAAGAATGTGCTGGCTAACTTTGACAAATTCATAAATTCACAGAGCAATATAAGACTGGAGACAATGAGCTACAAAAGAGAGCTTGAACATCTAATCGCAGATGAATTCAATAATATTCTGGAACAGAATAATAAGAACCGGACCTCAAGTACTGAGGGATTGAGAGACAAATGCCAACAGATTTGTGAAGAATACAAATTGGAAATGAAATCAATGATTGACTCAATTAGTAGTGAATCGCAACTCATTGCAAGACATGAGACTATTGTCAATAAGTTGATGAAAGAGTTGGATCGGATTGACTTCAGGGACAAATCAATGCTGGAGATTTACCGAGAGAATATTGCCAAAGAACTAGCTGATTCTCGTTTTCAATTTGAAGATATGGTTAAGGAGAAAATATTCGATCGATACCAATCGGAGATAGATAAATTTAAAGTAACTTATAATCAAGTAAGAGCAAGTTTCTGTCAATAAATATGATGTTCCCAGTTTAAGAATATCTAGATTAAATAAATAAGCATCTGGAATATTTTAGATGACTTTTTAAAACAGTAGCTATTAGATTATATACTACCTGGGACATCACATCAATTTAAAAGTACCGTATAACGTCACATTGAAGGAGATCTCGTTATAAGTGAATTTGACCACTTTTGGCATCTCGTTATAACTGAGTTATAGCGAGACCCCCCGACAGCCATCCACTTATAACGAGATGTTGTTATAACTGATTCACTGCAATGACGGGTCATTTAAAGCATTAAAACAGCAATTAGTTTCAATTCAAGTGATTTCTTTAGAGACAATTTAAATGTTTTATAAATAATTGCCAAAATTAGTGGACATTAATCCCTGTTTAACAACATCTCGTTATATGGACCCTAATGTCAGTCAGTTGCCATCTCGCTATAAGTGAGTTATTACGACCCTTTCTCTCCAACTCACTTATACCGAGATCTCCTTCAATGTTACGTTATACGGTAATAGCCTATTACTAATTACTATTACTAATAGGCAATTAAATTTAACTACTTATTATAAAAAAAGGGATATTTTCAATTTTGTTGTTTGATAATATTGTTCAACAATCCATGATTATCATGATTATCATGTGCAAATTTCATAATAAAATTCATAGTCATTTCTGGATCAAACTTTATATACATACCGGAGAGCTCTGATGGATGGCCTAATTTAGTAATCATTTGCGATACATTCGAGGCCTTGTTTTGGGGATCGCCTCTATTTTTATTGTGTTTATCGATATGTGCTTTTCGGTGACCAGAAGTGCGGAATCTTTCTCCGCATTGATTGCATTCAAAAGGCTTTAAACCTAAGGTTAAAATTAGAGGGAAAGTGGTCTCAATATGAAAGCAAATACCCGTATGTAGTCTCGTATGCACTTTAAGGCTTCCATTTGTAGCAAAGGCTGCGCTACAGATATCACACTTAAAGTTCTTCACACCTTTATGTGTAATGAGATGACAATCGAGAGTTGACTTCACAGTAAACCTTTTGGAACAGATGTTACAAATGAAGGGCTTCTCTCCCGTATGTATTCTTCGATGTCTTTGTAGGTCTGATGGCTTTTTGAAGCTCTTCGGACAGAAATCACATTTATTTGAATGACTAGTTTTCACATTATTTTCTGATTTCTCCTCAATGTATGTAAAAACGTTTTGATCGACGCTTTCGAATAAAACCAATTTATTGGACGACTGTTCCACAGAAGTCTCACTCGAATTAAGACATGAATTAACACATTGTGTTGAAAACAACGGCATTTGACCCGAAACTGCTTTCAACGACGAATTCCTTGTTATCTGATCGGAGTTTTGGTGTTCTTTTTCAATATGTTTCTTAAGTATGGATTCACTCATGTATTTGTTGGGACAGTGGGGACAGACAACTGCATGCACTCTATTCATATGCCGCCGCAAAGTATTGTTTGAGACAAAAGTGGCCGCACATACGTCACAACGAAAGCTTTTTGAAGGGGAGTGGGTATGGATATGGGTGTTGAGGACACCCTTCGTTGAAAATCCACGCAAACATATCTCACTATAAGTACGAAAATGTCTTTAAATCATAAAATCATTTAAATTATAAAATGAAATCACAAACCACTTGAAAGGACGCTCTCCGGTATGTCTTCTCTCGTGCTTTAGAACAATAGGTTTGAGAACAGAATTACTAAATATATGTAATTTTGATGATAAACCTGTTTGAGATGCGAAGACTTCTTGAACGCCACTCCACACACACGACAGAGAAAAGGCCGTAAACCGTCGACACCAACATTACAATTGAGAGATTGATGTTCTTGTGCTGAGGGATGTTCTCTCTTTCGGGAAATTGTCTGTTCAATAGGGAATTCTTCTATCACTTCAGTAATAATAGAGGGCTCAGCATTAAGAGAGGAACTCTGTTCGATAGTTGGCTCTGATGTTAATTGATTTTTCTGGATTAATGAAATGCCTTTTTGTGTCTTCGCCTGTGAATGCATTTCTTGGTTAATATCGGAACCATTTTCAAGAGTAATCTGGTTTTGTTCACTCATTAATTGTATGGCAAACTCTGTTCGATGAAGTTTTATGTGTTTTTTACAGTTAAGACTTGATTTAAATGTTTTGGCACAATAGGGACACATAAAGGGCCGTTCACTCGAATGGCGAGTCATATGTCGGGTCAAAGAACCTAAAAAATAAGTTTAATGAGACTCATAGAGGAAGGGTAGGCACAGGTAATACCTCGAGTCGAAAATGCGAACTGACATTCACTACATTTGAATGGTTTGAGGTTTGAATGGATTTGTGAATGAGTTTTAAGACTTCCCTTCGCAACGAAACACTGAAGACATACATCACTGTAAAAGATAACAGAATTGACAACATATATGAACTATCAATATTAAACTAGGTGCAATCCTAAATGCAATCAAATTCTAGGGGCAGAGTTAAGGGCTTCTTGATTATAGACATTGGGCTAACCCTTCGCCAGCATTTAAGTGAATTATTAAACAAACCATTGAAAGGGCTTTTCTCCCGTATGTGAGCGTATGTGTTGAGTCAAATGAGAGCTTTTTTTGAAGCCCTTTCCACAGTGACAACACTTGTGTTTGCGTTTGTCATCAATTCCATCAGTTTGAGAATTTTGATCCTCATTTTCCTCACTATTGATAGCCGAGCCCTCAGCCACAAGAAGGAGAGGTCCGTCCAATTGAATCTTTGAGAGCAAACTTTCGTCGATTTCTGGTCTGCTTTTAGTTGACTTCACACAAGTATTTGAGGACTTATTCTGTCTTTGATGTGAAATCAAATGAGATTTTAAGTGTCCTAATGTTCGAAATGTTTTATCGCATTGGGAACAGGCATAAGGGAGAGCACCCGTATGTAGTCTCGTGTGAACTTTGAGGCTTTGAGAGGTAGAGAATGACTTATTGCAAACCTGACAGACGAATGGTTTGAGACCGTCGTGTGTCCTCATATGTGCCGAAAGGGTTCCCTTTACAGTGAAGGCCCGATAACAGAGCGAACACTTAAATGGCTTGTCGTGAGTGTGGATCCGATAATGTCTGACCAAATCACTGGACTTTTTGAACTCTTTTTCACAGTAAAGGCACTGACGGTAACTGATTTTGCCCACTCTTCGCACAATATGCGTTTGTCGAGTGCCAGTGGCTGGGTCAAACAACTGTGCGATCTGCTTATCTCCAATCTCTTCAATATTAGACTTGACTCCACTTTTCTCCAACACTTTGCTAAGGAGGTCTCCTAAGGTGTCGTCCCCTCCACTCATAAGAGATATATTCAATGGGTTATTGAGTAAAATCTCATTATTATTGGAATGAATCGTTTTGTTGACCTCTAAGGGATGTCTTCTACTTATATGACAGTTAAGAATTCCGAGTCGTTTGAAAACACAACAACAATGCGGACATTTAAACAACTGAGAAGAAGGAGTGTCCGCCTGAGGGGCGTGAAGTCGGCGGATGTGATTCCGCATATTTCCCGATTGGTTGAAGAGTGCGCCACAAAACTTGCACTCATGTCTTCGTTCACCCGTATGTTTGCGCCGATGTATATCAAGACTGGACTTCTGGTTGAAGGCCTGCCCACAAAACTCACAGACATATGGCTTTTCGCCCGAATGGATCCGATTGTGACGAATGAGTTGACTGTTTTTTTTAAACGCTTTGTCACAAGTCATACATTTGTGACGGAAATCGCTTCTATCGATCCATTTATTGTACGTCCGGTGCTTTAGAGATGAGTTGATCTTCAGATGAAGTTTTTGGTGTTCTTTAAGCAAAGAATTGTTCGCAAACTTTTGATTACAAACGGAACAAATGATATCATTCTTAGGAACTAAGGCTTTAGCCGTTGGCTTAGAAGTTGCCTTTTTGTGGCCACTCATGTGTTCGCTGGTTATGTGTTTCCTCAGATGAAAATGCGTTGAGAACTGTTGAGAACAGTAACTGCAAGACAGGAGTTCCTCCATTTGGTGAACACTCAGATGAGACTTAAGACTTGCCAAACGTGTGAAGCATTTATTACACTCACAACAGGTTGGCCTCAAACCCGAGTTTGTCTTAAAATGTTGACCACAAAAGTGAAGTCTGAGGTTAATCTCCATATTGAAGGTGTGCTCACATTCCGAACATTTATAGGGTTTGTCTTCAATGTGTACTCTTAAGTGTCGACGCATTTCTTGCAATCGATTCAATTGAAGCGAACAATAACTGCATTCAAACAAATTACCACTTCTTTTGAAATCATATTCAGCTTTTTTACAAGTGTTCCAATCGGTGGACACTTCTTCGTCAGCCAATACGGCTGTGATTTGTGTCGTCAATCCATTTCTTTTGGGCTTTTGTCTTACATTTTGTACTATTATTTGCTTATCACTAATCGATTCATTAGAATCCATATTATTAGCCATCAGCTGATTGTTGGCCTCCGAAGAGTCGTTTTGTAAGCTATGATGAGTTTCATCACTGATTTCGAATATATTCGATGTAAACAATGTTTGGCCGATATTTGTGTCATTCGTTTGAAATAATGTCAATTGGTTTGGATTCGAGGCATCGATTTGGACAACAGTTGTGCCGCCGTTCAGACCACTCATCGGATCAATATTAGCCACAGAATTGGACTCCAAAGAGCTCACAAATAGATTTGTGGCAAATCGGGTAAACTCTAAGACATTTAAATAATTAAATACAAATTCAAAGAGGGGTCAAATACCTGATCCAATGAGTGGTAAACTAAACACTTGAGAATTATGAGCCAATTTGGAGCCGACGGAACCAATTGACTCATTTGAAGCCAACCCTCTGACGGGAGTGGGAGTGAGTGGACACAAATCACTTACGTTTACATTTGAACTCATTGTCAATGATTATCAAAATATGGACACAAATCTGACTGCAGATGGAGTAAGTGGTGGATAAACACTCTTTGATGTAATCAAATGTAAACAAAAACAAGTGATACAAAGAAAACATTGCTTAAGAATTGAAGCATTAATTTGGCGAAATTGAGTGCAAATGTGTGCCACTAATGATCACAAGTGTTGTCACTCTTAGCCATCGGTCAGTGAATACATCTGATGAGTGATCGATAGATTCTGAGGTCAACACAAATAGCACTGAAGTGTAAACAAAACCTGACTTCAAATCATTCATATAAAGCGTGAAATTACTTGTAGTGTGAGATGACTCGAGTCCTTCAATCAGTGCATTAAAGGGTTTTATTTTCATAACAATTGAGTCATAGATTTTGTGATCATTTGAGTGATAAGACCTTTAAATTTGTTTTAAAGTACTGAACACTAAATCATTTATCAGCGATGGATAGGACTCATAGACACCACTCGACTAAGTCTAACACTTTATTAAGAAAAGTTTTGAAAGATCAGTATTTTAGGAGTTTCCCAAAAATGTCTTATTATGAAGACATTGTCTATTTATACCTGAGTGTACTCAGAATCTTACGGACATTTGTCCTCAATTGGCGCGAAGACGAGTAAGTATTTGTTTTATCACTAACATCTTGCTAAGCCTCTTCTGTGAAGAGATCATATACCTGATCCAATGAGTAGTAATACTTCTGAGAATTGGGAGCCGAAGGAACCAATTGAGTGGTTTGAGGCCAACCCTTTGATAGGAGTGAACACAAATGAGTTACTTTATCTATCTTTCAGAAGCTTCCAGGATATGGAGAATATATATTTGGTGCTCAGATCTGTTACTATACCTTCTGAGGATAATGTGCTTCAAGACAACAGTGCACCCCATTTCCTGAAGAAGGAGATCACTGACCACCTGTCCAGATTACGGTCGGCCTGCAATAACTTAGTTGGAGAGGAACCGTCACAAAGGTTTCTAATACGGAAAGCACTTTAAAAGATATGAACCTTAAATGAAATCGTGCACATTTTCACCGTAAATATAGGTGAGGCGCTACCTCCCTAGGCGCCAAGTGTGCATGCAGAGCTAGTGCCATCTAGTTCATGTTTATGTCTCATTTCACTTAAGGTTCATATCTTTTAAAGTGCTTTTCGGTATTTAAATCAATGAAATTCAATAAATTTACCAATATAATAGTATTTGTTTGTAAAGAAATATTGTTCAAATAAATGTTCATTGCATATTGTAATGGCCGGATATTCATTTAATAATATTTTACCATGTAATCTTTTATATTTTATAAATTCAAATGAAATTTCCATTGGGTATTCTAGATATAAACTTATCAAGATAAATATCTGATAAATAAGTACTGGTAGTGTTGCAAAAACTAAAATCCTTTTCCAGTTTAAATTTTCTATTTTATTTATAATTGTTTGAAAATTTATTAAAATTTTGAAAATTATTGACTTAATTAATAGAATGTATTTTAAGTTAATTAAAATAATTGCAAGTTCTTTACAATATTGCAGAATTATTTTAAAAACTTCACTAATATCGATGAAAGAAATTCCAAACCAAAGACCAAATAAACCACCAATATTTGATAAATAATCTATGAAATATTGAATTGGTTCTGCTTGATAAATATTTTCGCGCAAATTATTCCTTTTTAAAATGAATTTAATATCATTTGAAAAACATAATTTACTATTAACAAGTAACGAATTATAAATATCTTGATTGCAATTCATTATGCATTTTCTTTGGCAAAAAGTGTCCTTAATCGTTAAATTGGTATATATTTCACAAATTGAATTAAATTGCTTTTTTGATTCAAGTAATATAAAATCTTTGAATTTAAATGGATTTGGTGAACAATTGTAATTCTTAATATAAATTTGTTCAAGACAATTATAATAACATTGATTCCAATTATAATCATCTAAAAAATATTTTAATAGTCGTATTAAATAAAATAGCATCAAAGAAATAAAATTAGATAAGCAAATGAAAAGTGATAACTTAGCCTCCCTCAACATGCAAGAAAACTGACAGATAGTTTTGAAAATGGGACGTTTTAAATTTGAAATGTCAAAACTGCAAATTAAATATTATAATTTGTTTTTTTAATTTGTTAGAACATCCCAAGAGTCTGGTCACTGGAAAACATGCCTAAAGTTGCAAACTTATTAAAATATTGCTGTAAAATTTTTAATGTCTTTTTTCCAAATTCTCGAAAAATTGTAATACAAAACAGATGAGTTTTTGGGACCCAGTGACTCTTTCTTAATCGGGATTTTTTGTCGAACCCTGGTCTCAACTTGAGTTAAATAAACTCTTTATATACAAAGTGGTGCAAAAAGTAATCGGTCTCTATTGTAGGTTTAGGCCATCTGAGTGTAACCCAAAAAAGTAATAAATTGATAAATGGCCAAATCTATTATCACTACTAGATCAGGGGTTGCCATCCAACTCGGAACTCAGGGGGGTGAGGGGGATTAAAATGGCGGATACTTTTCTCAAATCTTAGAGGGGTATTAGGGTAGGGTAAAATGGCCGCCAATCCAAGATGGCGGCCGAAAAAGACGCCATTTTTTCCCTAAATAACCATTAAATTGCTATTAAATACAGTTTAAATCCAGTTAAATTAACTAAATTAGCAAAAATGGCGAACAAAATGGCGGATTTTCAAGAAAAAATGGTTGTAGTACAAGATAGTATTTATCAAAACAAATTTAAAGATCCATAACTCAATGTTTTAGGACTATTAGTTTTAATACGATTTCAAAGTTTGATTTAAAAAAATAAAAATGATCCAATTTTTATCCACTTTGGTTCATAACACTGCATTCTTATGTCCGAACACCCTATTGAGTTCCCTAGTTATTAGATTTCATGATTTATCAATTTTTCTCTTTTCATGGGTTACCCCTAGATTGCCTAAGCCTTGCAATAGAG
>JAQIWF010001472.1:0-11888 GCA_034694965.1 Ceratozetes gracilis | reverse complement strand
ACTCTTGGATTGTAAACAATAACTGTCTTTACATTCAAATGGAGTTCTGTTCACATAATCTAAAGACTATTATACAACAAAAGCCTACATTTTTTAAGAGGGAAATATCGGAAGCTATGAACACATCCGAGTATTTTATTTCATGTCATTTGTTTAAGGAGTTGTTAGAATGCGTGCAATATTTGCACGAATCAAAGCCACCCATAATGCACAGGGATCTCAAACCTGACAATATATTAATTAATTCTGAGCCTAAAAATGGGAGATTTATTAGATTATGTGACTTTGGATTAGCAAAATTTGATGAAATGAAAAGCATATCACACACTCAGGGTGAAGGGACAATTAAATATATGGCACCTGAAGTGAACAAAGGGACACATTATAATACTTCTGCAGATATTTATAGCCTCGGAATCATAACACAGGAATTATTCGACTTTGATATCAATGAGTAATATTTGATTATATGAATGATAACTTTAATTTAAATTCTATTTAATTATAGCCACGAAAATAAACCGAAAAATAAGGAATTAATAAGTAAATGGATAATTTTGGAAAATATGCTTTTATCCATGATGAATTTAAAATATAAACAGAGACCCACTGCAACTCAGCTCTTATCAAATATTAATAAAATTAATCAAATAATAATTAATCTAAATGAAATTAGTTTTGTTTATTTACAAAATGTCGCAGATGATATTGAAAATTTTTTTGTAACGTATATAAAGTCATGTATTAATAATTTTAATTAACCAACCTCCTCTATTTGAAGGTTAAGAATTTGGGAATAATAAAATTTTAAATTAATGTATTGATTTAAATAATTAAAGCCTACATTGATTAATTAATTTTTATTTTCTTCATTGTGCAATAAAATTTTATAATTTTAATAAATTTATTAAGTACCAAGTGAGAAATAAATTTCAATGTCTGATTAAATGAAATTTTTAAAAATTACTTCATTAAGATTAAAGATTTAAATTGTTCTTTGTAATCAACCGTTTACACAATCTTCAAATTGAGTTTCTAATTAAAGTTACGAATATTGATAAGTGTAACTAGCAATAACTTGTGCCACTTAAAGGAAATGTATGTGAATTTTCTGAATAACATGAATATTTAAAAATCAATTTTTAAGCAATGAGCAAGGAAATAAACTAAAACTGGTGTTTACAGAATTTTAATATGTTTTAATAGTTTAACCACTGTCTATGGATAGCTTGCTCATTGATGTTTAGAGCATAATTAATCAATACACATGATTAAGAAAGCTGATTAAAAGGTTTATTGTCATACAATGTATGTTAATTTTATATTCAACTTTTCATAATTATTCAAAATTTTAATTATTATTTCAGCTGGTAAATTATTAAAATGCTAAAAGGAAATGGAAAGTTTTAAAATACAGTTCACCCATATCAATTAACCTAGCATATTTATG
Source organism: Ceratozetes gracilis (assembly GCA_034694965.1). Classification (NCBI taxonomy): domain Eukaryota; kingdom Metazoa; phylum Arthropoda; class Arachnida; order Sarcoptiformes; family Ceratozetidae; genus Ceratozetes; species Ceratozetes gracilis. Next base: position 10,438 of record JAQIWF010001472.1, on the reverse strand, counting down.
TTTTATTTGTTATGGTAATTCAAAACTATTGTGCTTGGTTATTTTTCAAAAATTGTAATGCTATCAAATGAATAGATAATTGTAAACTAAATGTAAAATAAATTCTTAAACAAATCAACTTAAATAATCAAGACAATTTTCAAATTATTTAATTTATTTGCATTGACAATATTTCCCATTCTTTCCATCTTTACAAAAACCAAATCGTTTGCCCATTATATGACATTGAAAACTGCAAAATCGTATACTCGTTTCAATCTGATCACGATCAATATCCCCTTTGCAAAATCTGTCAGCTAAAAAAATTAAAAATAATTAACATTTTGCTTAAATATTTCTTGGTAGATTTTATAGAAGATTAAAAGATATCTGACTCAATTAATTAAATGTTAAATTTAAAAGATTTCCTACTTGTTTAGTTTAATTATTATAAATTTTAATAAACTAAAATTAAGATGACGTTATTTGTTTATATTTAATAGGAAGCTTACAACATAAAATTATTAAAATATTTAATTTAAAAAAATCACATACCCTGGGAGAGTGTATATAGTTCGGTAATTTTCATTTCTAAAAACATGACAAAATTATTACAATTTGTAGAAATTCAATCTAACAACTTATCATGCTATTGAAAATATCAGATCTTAACTATAGTTGATTAATAAGTTTAAAGTGATTATCACCTAGTTACTTACTTTGATTCATATTTTCTGCTAATTTATGACAAAGGCAATGATTTTTAGTAAAATTACTCCTTTCACATTTTCCACTCTCATAGCTCTGACCAAAGCACCAGATATCACAATAGAAGTTTTCACGTAATTCATTTGAATCTTGGCATTTTGGTTCTCCAGTGCAAAGACAATTTCCAAGTTTTGGTGTTCCATTTTCATACCCATAACCACGACAATAATTCAGACAGTAGTAATTATTGAGCACAAAATTACACTCAGATGTTGAGGGACAGACTTAAGAATAAATATAATAACAATATTATTGAACAATTTAAATGCACTTGGTAATTAAAAAATATATTTATTAAATACAATTGAGGAAATAATACTATAGTATTTGCGCTGTTGTCTGATTTATCAATGACAAAAAATTTGGAAAGGTATATTTATGGCTATCCTATTTGAGCTAAGCAAAACACCTCTCCCCCAACTCAACCGACGAATGATTTTTTCTAAAATCCATTATTTTATCTACAATTTTTGCAAATCAAGATAATTTAGCTAGAATAAACTGAATTTAAGCGAAAAACAAGAATTTATTGATAAATAAAAGTAGGCCGTCATTTTAATTACCTCCCAAGTTTTAAATCGGATGGCTAGGACTGATCAATTTTAGAATTTGACAAATGCTAATTTAAATTTAAATACTACTTACTTCCTATTTTTAAGCAAGTTTATTGGTCCAATTTAAAATCCCAGTGATATTTAAAAAAAATTGAAAAAAATATTTAAGATAAATACAAGTAATTAATTATTCATTTATTTATTTACCTATTTCTAGATCAGATTTAGAATAACTTAAAATCATAATGAAAAAGATAAAATTCAATTGACTTATCATTTTTTTCTCAATAAGTGAACATTTGTTAATTAAATTTCAACTCAATAATTATTTTTCTTTGATATTATTGTAAGTTACACCTAGACTAGGGATGAGCAAGAAAATTATTGTTAAATTAAAATTTAATATTATTTTAAAAAAGCACTTATTAATTTTTTACCAAAACTTATTATTAAAAAATATACACTCTTATCTGATTAATTTTTAAAGTTTTTTCAAAAACATATTAAAATTTATCTATGAATATTTAAGAAATTTTTCTACCTTTCCCCCACCTCTAACCATCTAGGTTTATTAAAAAATATTTAATATTTTTCATCATAATTTACCTCCCCAACCTGAGCTTGATTTTTTCCATCCTGAGCTTACATTGATTTTTAATTAATTAAGATATTTCTCAAATGATTACATTTACATTAAATTTGTGTCAATAGGTATATAAAATTACTAACAAATATGTTTTAAAGAGTACCTACTTTTACACCGTCTCAGAGAAAATCGAGCTAAATCACCAATATTAAACGATGAATGTTTCCAGGATAGTTTAGACAGAAAATGAAACTGGTTTAGGTCAACATTAGCAAAGTACAGATCCTGCGTAAAAGGCATATTTCAACTCTCGTCATCAATTGGTTAATCAGTTCTAAAAGTGACTAAAACTCACAAAATATTAAAACTTTGAATATTTGAAAAGATTTTGAAGTAAACGTAAATCTGATTAAACGGTTGATAAGTAGAGTTGAAATATGCCTTTTCCGCAGGATCTGTACCAATACAAATTAAAGAAAAAAATGCATAATGGTTTAAAAGCAAATAATAATTCACCAGTAAAATCAATTAAACTTGGTGATTTTACAAAAAAAATAACATTTCTCTATTATAATGGTTAATTTATATTGGTTAATTTTATTAATGTTTATAATTGTTTAAAAGTTCAAAACTAAAATGATTGGTTGAAATATCAAGTTAAATAAAACATTTTCCCGTTTTATCAAATTTTATCTTACATTGACAGCCGCAGAATTTATCAAAGAAATCAATCTCATCATCATCAACCATTGAACAAGCAAGTTGAGCTAAAAATATTCACAATCTATTAAGTAATAATCATGATATAAATTTAAATTGTTTTTCTCTCTCTCTCTCTCTCTCTTTCTATCTCTCTCTTTTTTTTTTATCTCTCTCTATTTTTTATCACACACATAAAAATAACATACCTTGGGACCATTCATCATTTCCTGCACAAAGAATTTCTTATAAATTTGAAATCAATAAAAATAATCCTGAATAGGACAAAGATTAACGGGAGGGAGAAAAAAATGAGGATAATAAAATAGGAGCTTGTTCATAAAATAATATTACATCTCCAGTATGAGTTCAAATAAGCTTAACTTACCAAGAATACAACTTAATAAGCATTACTAAAATATTATGCATAATTTTTAGGATGGCATTTAAAAGATTTAACTGAAAACTAGGTACAGATATTAACCAAAATTTTTTTTAAATTAAGTAAGCCTACTAAATGTAACCACGCATCATTTCTACATTTACTTTTTACAAGAGGCTCTTTGTTTGTGATATTATGTCAGTTTTAGATGTAATAAGAGGTTACATTTAGTAATCTTACTCAATTACAAACACACTTTTGTGTTCATAGCTGTACTTTATTAAAAATCCTACAAAAATAAGTCTAGTAATAATGTGTCCTTACTTTTTCCATCTCCACCTGAACATAAGCATGTTTTGTTTTCTTTAAAGCAGTTACTTCTTGTATGTCCGTGACCAATGCAACGCAATTTGCATAGTTTTTCTGACGAAGGGCTCCATTTCCTTGTACATAATTTTATGTGATTTGTATAGTCGCTGAAGTGACACATATTTTTTGCAGGATTAGGACACGATCTTGTAGAATATCCATAGGCCCAACAGATACTAGTGCACTCATCTCCTTTTCCACAAATTTTGCCATAACAATCTGTAATAAAAACTTGTTTGTTAATCAGGTTCAATTAACAACAATTTTTTAACAAAGCTGTGTAAATTTATAAAATTATCAAGCAATTTTATTAATTTATAAATGACAGTTTGGTTTGGAACTTACTTGCTATCAAACGCCCAAATTTAGTGAAAAAAATTAAAACAAATCAATAATAATATAACAAATTAAACATATATTTTCTAGGTCTCTTACGGATATTAATGTCAGCTTGGACATAAACTACAATAATTACAATTAATAACACTGAAATTAGATTAGTTTTCATTGTTTTTTAGATAGAACTCAATAAAGTCGATTTGTTTCACGCATTTTATACCCAGAAGACATTTAACACCTGATATTTATGTAATACTTGATAAGTACCCGCCTTTATATTTATTGTAATTAAAAATATTAAACATATTTTTATATAAATATTATTTGAAGTCAAGAGAATTATCAAAAACTAATAATAATTTTTTACCTGAATTTAGGCAAAATTTAATTCATTAACTGTATTATTAATCTAAATGTTTTTTAACTAAACTTAACAATAACAAGGGTGACCATCCAACAAGGGTGGCAATTTTTTCCCAAACTTCAGAGGTGGGTATTATGGGAGGGTAGGATGGCCGCTAATCCAAGATGGCTGCCAAAAAGAGGCCATTTCGTTCCCAAATATAAATTAAATAGCTATTTTTTGTCGAAATTAGTTTTATTTTAACTTAAATATAGTTTAAATTCAGTTAAATAAAATTAGAAAAATGCGGGAATTTTAGGTAATTGCCGCCGGCTTTTGTTTTTGCGCGGTTTTGCATTAAAATTTTTGCAAACCTCATGGAGGGGTATTTTGAAAAATCTCGGAGCTCAGATGGGCAATCCGCGTTTTCTCCTACAGTCAGCCCAGAACATAGAGACAAATTATCCTATGCCCAATCTGGTATTTAAATATATTTCAATCTTTTTATCTGATTAATGTTCAAATCTCATTTTTAAATAAGTTATGAAGAACTTATCAATATCATTCATTTCATTGTGTGAGTAATTGCCATCAAATTCCGTGATTTTATTTGACTCAATCATTAATTGATTTACATCTGATAGAAGTTGTTTAGCAGTCGGTCTCTTCTTATAGATTGGATCCATCATAAGAGACATAAAATCCGCAAATAATTTCCACTTGTCTTGTAAACTATATTTTATTTGTATGTTATCCTGGCTAAAATTATTAAAAATTAGTTTAGTATTTTTATTAATTGCCAGATTTAAACTTACTCATTTATATTAAAATTAAATAATTCCTGTGATATTAGTGCCAAACTAAAAATATCTGCCAGAGTATTATAATGCGTTCCATTACAAACTTCAGGTGCCATATATTTGATAGTTCCTGGACCACGAGTGTAAGAAATGCTTTTCATTTCATCAATTTTTGCTAAACCAAAGTCACATAATTTAAAAACCGTCCATTTTTGGGCTCAGAATTAATTAAAATATTTTCAGGCTTGAGGTCCCTATGAATTATGGGTGGCTTTGATTCGTGCAGATATTGCACGCATTCCAACAACTCTTTAAACAAATTACAAAAAATAAAATACTCGGTTGTGTTCATGGGGTCCGACATTTCCCTTTTAAAAAATTGTGGTTTTTGTTCAATAATAGTCTCGAGATTATGGGAACAGCACTCCATTTGAATGTAAAGACAGTTATTGTTTACAATCCAAGAGTCGTAATAACGGACGACATAATCGGCGCTACATTTGGAAAAAGTATTCACTTCTTTCAATACATCATTTTGTGATATTTCTGTTTAATTATAAATTAAGAAATTAAGTATAAATCTACTAGTATAAATTGACATATATTTTCACAATTAAAAAAAACGTATGCCGAGGGCAATAACCATAATGGGGGGGGGGTCTTAGTTTACAAACTTATTTGGGAATGTGTATTTAACAAAGGTAAAGAAATAATTTTGATGGCGGTTTAATTTAATAGTGTTTACAGGGGCCATTTTATTAAATTTTTGTTTATAACTCCTTTGGAATATTGAAATTGATAACCTTTCCAAAGTCTCCTTTGCCTAAAATAATTAAGCTTGGTAATCTATTACTAAATTCTTTTTCAACTGTGTATGTATTATATTATTAAAATGATCCGTTAGTTCATTTATACCCTGTTTTTGTATTATATCACAATAAAACTGGACTTGACATGAACTGCGTAAAAAGTACTTAAGGTGAAAATAATAAGTTTCTTTTTGTTTCTGAGAACAAATTTGATTTTTTACTACGAGGACATTTAAGCCTGTTGCTAAAACTTGGCTGGGTGTAGAAATACCCCTGGTTAACGTGTTAATTCTCTTTAAATATGAACTGTAACATTTAAGCTTTTTGATTAAACTTGTCCCCTTATTTACGTTGTCTTTGTGTTTATCTCATATCCCTTCTGTCAATCAAAACAAAGCATTGAAATGTTTTTGTTTATTGTTTATAAATTTCAACCAATGGGAGAACGTATCGATACAAAACTTTTTCAGTATATAATTAGATATTTTAGATCCGTTTCTAGGGATAATCCTGCACAATGGCTCAAATGAGAAAATGCTATCTAATCTATTTAATCATGTTTCATTTAAAATAAATGAAATAATAAAATTAAAAATGATTTTAAAAATTTATTGAAATATATTTTTAAAACTTATTAAGATCAAAATTTTCATTACAAATTCACGTCACTTACCTCTTAATAACCACGGTAACTCGCTTTCTCTAAGGCTTTGAACATTTACTCAAATAGAAATCTGTTCTCAAAGTTGTACTGATAAGTTAACTACTTTTCCCAATTAGCCTTATTTGATGTGGCTATCCTGACAAAACTATCAAGTTGTAAAATAAGAGAGTGAAAAATAAAAAGTGCTCGTTAATCTTAAACCCGTGATGAACAAGGTGTGGTCCATCTATGGATAAGGTTGTGTATACAGTCTTTATTACTTAAATGTTTTAAATTATATCCTTATTTTAAAAATGTCCTTATTACTCAAACTTAAAAGAAAAACTTGCCCTTGATCATTCCATGGCATTTATATTAGAAACATATTGTAATGGTCGCAACGGATCTCACACAAAAGAGAGACAACTGCCGGTTCGGCTGAAGAACTTAGTTTTTATTGAGGACTACATATTAGGGCATAAGATACAGAACTTGGGATAAAATTGAGAAGAATGTGAACACTTTAGTGGTTAAGAGTAGATTGTCTTTCCTAGTCCTATCTTTCTCTCAGTGGCCTTTTTGATTTGCATCGATCTGAGGGAAGAATAAGGAATAGAAGCTTAGGTGGACTCGGATAGGCTTTCTTCTATTATTAGGGAACAATCTGTTAGAGAGGGATGTAAGATTAGATAAGTGTGAAAATGCTATTGTTAGTGATTCTGAGCTGAGGGGGGATAACAATAGAGAGGAATTTAGGGGAGTTTGTCAATAGAATAGAATGGGGTCTAGGCTGGAGTTCATCTAATTTATGTGGGAAGGGAGCAATAGTTCATGGGAAAAATTTTCTCATTACAATATCGTTGATTAATCGGAAATATGTGTTATGTGGATTTCGTCAAAATTAGATTTAAATATTTAAGTTTTTAATATAAGTATTTGATATGTAAATATTCTCGACCTCAACCTGGTTTATATTAGTTGCGTTTATATTACAGTTTATCAGCTTAGATAATGAAATACATGATAATAAAAATAACAAGTTGCATATATAGGAAAGTTCTGTCGACATATTTCCGTTTTGAGGTAAATATTTTCAAAATCCTTTTACCGGTAAAGATGGTCAAAGAAGCTCAGTCCGACAATCTAACCATGTTTTATATGTTACTTTTAGGTTATAATTAGATTATATTTACTAAAATTTAGCAGTTGTATATGTAGGAAATGCTCTGTGGACAAATTTTCATTTTGAGGTAAATAGTTTCAAAATTCAATAAAAAACAAATAGACGTTTTCTGATTGCATAAAAATTTTATTGTGTTATAAAATAGTTTCAATTAAATTGTTTTTAGCAATTAAAATAATTCAGAATTATTTAAATCCGGGGTAATTCCACCGGTAACAAGTCCTGCAATATATTCGAGTGAGCGCTGAACACAATCTCGTGAAAACCATTGATCGCCGTTGATATAGTGACAATTATCTTTTCGTTTGTGAGGAAGTTTTGTTCTGGCAATTAAGTTGTTAACGCGATTTGTGTCAAACTTTTTACGGGGATCGTAGAAAATGTCTAAATATTTAAAATAAGTTAAACAATATTTGAGTAGATTAGTGGACTTACATTGTCGACCATTTACGCCATCCTTAACAATAAACACACAGACATGCAAATTAAGCCTTTTTTCCTTATTTTCATACGCCTTGTCGGAATCCAATTTTGGCAAAGTTAATAATTTGCCTTCTTTAGTTTGTTTTGAGTGAACCATAAATACAGCTGCGTAATCAAGTGAATTGATTTTCTTAGGAACTGATAAGGTTTGGCTGATCTTTTTTATAAAATTATTCGGATGTCGAGCATAAAAACCTCTTTGGTTTGGGAACTTCTTGAAAAAGAAGTCTTGAAACGTCCCAAGTGTTGATCCAATGACATAATCGGCAACAACTATTGATTGTTGTGGATGGCAACGTCTAAGTTCAGCAAAGTATTTTTTGTAGAACTTGAGTTCTAAATCGACAGCCGCAAAGACTCCTTCCTTCCTATATTATATAATAATTTATTAATATGACAAATATAAATAATCTTACGATTTAAAGCCGTTAAGAAAAAAAACGTTTGTACTTTTCTTCTTCAGTTTACATAACGTTACGCCCCTCCAAAGCTTTTTTGAACGAAGACTCTTCCATTGTTGGTGATGGTGTTTCCTTTGTATGAGATAGGTATTTCTTGCCTCTCCTTCTTCTTCTTGCTTTACTTCTTCCTGCTTGGTTAGAGTAGGAGTAACCTTTGTCGAAAAAGCGTCATATGCGGCTGTGTGATACACATTTTGTAATGTCTCAAGTGTGCAATGTCTATCATCATATCCAGTCCAACGGCAATAAAAGAGCGTCACATAGACACCTTGGTCTTCAATTCTCACACATCTTTTGCCTTTATGAACTTTTGAGTCGACATCTATTTTAATGGCTTTGACTATTGATATATATTAATTGTCAACTTAATGTAATTCAAATGAATTTTCCTGATCATTTGTTGAAACGGATGGTTTAACGATTACTGGTGTGGGATTTGTAATGCTTGTGTTTGTTTGGATTGCGTTTGAGGGTGTGATCGGTGCAGAGTTTGTAAGGGGTGTAGTGGTTGTAATTGGGTCAATTTTTGATGTGTTTGCGGGGTTAAAAGTGGTGGGATCAGTATTTGTAGTCGCATTATCGGTGGTTCTTGTGGCTGGTGTCATAAGTTTAAGTCTTTTAGGCGGCGGGTCATTTGCAATTGCGGTGCTAACAGCATCATTGATAATGTCCTCGATGGTTCGAACATCGAAAGCATCATCGATTGTTCTCTTTTGAGGAGCCATTCTTAAAATAACAAAAATGATTAATTTAAAAACACGTCAAAATTTCATTTAAAAATTCCAAGAGTAACCCAGGTAAAACTTAAAAATTTCCGAATTTTTGGAAAAAATGGGCGTGGCCACTTTTCAATTTTAAATTTTCCCGGAAGCCACTAAGTTTCTCAAAGGGGTCCACTTTTCCGGGGATCCAAAGTGAGGAGTCCTTTCTTCCCAGGAAAAAAGGCGCCCTCACCCAAGATACCCCCAGGCCCATCACCCACTAGTCAGAGTGATTCTGGGCAACGCAGCGTTATATCGCCTCATTTATTTTAATTACCTTTTTAAAGGTTTTCCGAATGAAAATGAAACGGAGAGTTTGAGCACGGGACTCCCCGTCACAATTTGATCCAATGGTCTGCTAAGTTTTCCAATGAAGGCGGTTCCTCTTTCTCCGTGGAAGGGGTATCCGAACTATTTGAGTACCGGATTCCCTGATTTCCGCGATTAGGGACCGTCAAACACCAATATGTCATAAATAACGTCGACTTTTACACAGTAAGATCCGCATTTCCCGTCTCGAGTTATATAGCAACTAAAAAGTGTTTGCCTTATATAAAAAGTGGTTTATACGTTTAGGGAAATAGAGTTCAACCTTTTATATATAATAGTATTTTGTTTGTTAGGGTATCGGGTGCATAAAAGATATACTAAAAATAGGATAATCTCGCTAAGAGATGTTATCAAAAGGGAAATATGTGATGTTGAGGTGAAAGATGGAGATTATTATAAAAGGTGCACATATTTCCCTTTCAGGAATACACTATACGGCTATGAATTGAAGGCTTTGGCCAACAATTCAAGAGCCTTTTAATTGTGTTTATCTCAAAACATTCGCCAACGTAGCGACCGCCAAAGAATGGTTGGATCGCATACAGCGTTCAAAGCTGAGGCCGAACCAGCGTCTGTATCTTTGTAAGTACCATTTCGTGCCAAGTGTGCTCCATGCCCTTGTACTAGGGAGAGTATCGGCTGGTGCTTTAGACGCTTTGGATTTGACCATACGGAAGTGGCTTAAGGATGTGCTTCATGCGAGAAAGTGGACTATTGATGAGATGTTTTATTTGCCAGTAAAGCAAGGTGGCATGGGAATTCCTCATCTGCGAAAAGTAATACCGGTGCTCGCATTAGACAGATACGAGGCTTTATTAGTTTCTCCTAATCCGTATGCTAGGTTAGCTGCGAATTCAGAATACTTCGTTCGAATGATCGCTCGACTTCGGACACTGCAGGAGGCGAAGGTCGACCGTAGAACGGTTACTCTCTCTGATAATAAAGCCAT
>JAQIWF010001471.1:0-11898 GCA_034694965.1 Ceratozetes gracilis | reverse complement strand
AGTTTCAATGTTTTCAAGAAATTTTCATTTCATAGAATTGAGAAATAATTTGTTGATTTGCTAGATAATGATATTGCTTATATTAACCTATTTGTTCAAATTAACACCTTAGACAAAAGAATTTGACTCAATAATTTCAATGAAAATTGTGGTCTTGGAAACTATTTACTAATAAATTGTAAGCAAATTAAAATTTATCAAATGATTGCAAAACAATTGAATAGTTAGTGAGTTGAAGGATGCAAAATACTATCACTTTGAAGGATATTTATTTAATGCAAAATTTAATAACTTTAAATTCATTAGTTTTCAAGGGGTAGGCAAGGAAAGGGGTATAATTGCCCAAATATACTAAGTTTTGGGCTCGGTCAGACACCCCCTCTAGATTTTAAGCCAATTGGAACTACCTGCAAATTTTGTGATTTTTTAATGCAAAAAGTTTTTGATAAAAATTTGTCAAAAATTCTTAATTTTGTAGAATATTAGGCACTAAATCCGCTGATCTTTACCTTAAATATGCATAAAAAAATTAAATACAAAATCAATGAGTTGTATACCCCATTAGGATTTGTGATTTTATCCAGGCTATACTCCCTACTTTTCGCTACCCCCCACTCCTGAGATCAGGTACCTTACACCTCTGGCTTTTTCCTTACGCTTATATCGAGGCCTTAAACATTAAAACATTTTGCAAATTCATCAAAAATAAATGCAAGAATGAAATTTGATCAAATTCTGATCAGTGATAACATATATTTCAGAATCTAGGTGATAATCATTGTCATCAATGACTTTCAGAATACCTTAACACATAGGTAACTTTCAAACGAGTCTGTATATTAAATTTATTATGAATATAATAAAATGTGCATGAGTATATCTATAAATTGATCATTTCAATTACATAAATTTTATATCAAATATATTGAATATCTTTTTAAAATTAGCAAAAAATTGACGATTTATTCAATTAATGAGACGTCGAATCAATTGAGTATTTCGAGCGTTAAACTAATTTATTAGTATTTTCATTAAAATGTCTTAATTTGATTAAATAATAGATATTAATACTGTTAATAATACTGTTAATAATCACAAATTATTAGCAATAATACGAAACAAATGGCATAAAAGCGCTTATAATTGCATATTCAAACATGAAAACAAAAATAGTGCAAATCAATTAGGAATGGGCCCAATGGCAAGGTATGAACCCTAACAATTACAAGTGAGGACATCCGCACAATTTATGTTAATTTATGGCACCTCTCTATTCAATTGAAATGATGTGTGAATTATTCGCTTTTTTTGCTTTCTTTTTGTTTTGTTGTTTTTGCCAAAACTGGTTATGATTTCGAAAGAGATTGTCTTCTTTTTTGACTTGTATTCAGTAAATAGTAGCCAACCGTATAATACAACTAATTTTCTTCTCTATTAAATACTGATATGCCTTTCGATTTTCACTTTTTCTTTTGTATAATCGAAACCCTTTTCGTTTGGGATAAGCATTTTAATTGTTTTCATGACTTGTTTAATGAATTTATGCATTTATAAGACCAGAGCTTCCAATTTGATAGAAATTTATGCGTAAAATAAAAATAATGTTACGATTATATTAGTTTATTGAAGCGAATCTAATACTGTATTCATGCATTCATTGCCTCTCAATTGTAAGTTTGTCTCAATTTTCTCATCGATAGACAGTGGAGAGAGAAGAGAGAGACTGTCATATTTGGAAGGGAGTGCGTGAGTGCGCACTGCCTTCTAATTCCTGGGATATTTCTAATATTAATATCAGAGCAAAAATTTTTCGATTGAAGTCATCGGTCTTTCATTTGATATCATTGTTAGAAGAGATAAAATGATGGAAAAATTTGAGTGCATTCACGTCGGCCTACAATCCAAGCAACAAATCATACAAAATCCGACTCCACTTACGATTCTCCACAGAATCACATATTATATTTCAAACAACAAATTTTCAAATCAAATGTGATTCAAAGGCAAGATATAGATCTATAAATTATAGTCTTATAATTCAATCCAATATTTAGCGATGTATTAAAAAATGTCATGAATTTCATATTTACATAATTATTAGAATCTTTTGTTATTCTTTGCATTATATTCACATCGAATGTAAATTATTTATTAATTGAGAGGAAATTCATTTCTATTGTTAAGTGAAAGTTTGAAACTAATATAAAGTCATATTTTTGAAAATATTTCAAAAAATACATTAATTTTTTCAATCATTAAATCCTATGATTTAATAAATTTATTTGCGATTAGTGTTCAGTTTTTTGGCGATGAATTTCCGCAGTTTTTCGTCTCTAAGTTTCTGGTTTTTGAGTTAAAATAAGATATTTTAAAGAATTTGCGGCAAAATCACACAAAAAAATCTCAATTTACTTATAATTCAATATTATTTATCTGCATATCTTCTTAATAGTTTGAAATAACTTGAATTAACTGACATTTAAATTATTTTTGAAATTGAATTAAATCTCGAAATGAAAAATGAACTCAAAATTCAAATAAGTATTTAAACAATTTTGGTTGAAATAAATCAAATAATATGAGAATAAGAGAAAACAACAAAAACTGGCAGACATTCAAATACCTTAAATGAATTGAATGTGATTTGAGTGGAATTAAATTGTTAACAACTTTGCAATCATTAAAATTTTTATCGAAACCTTATTTGTAGTAAAACAACATTAATGGATGACTGAATCACTGGAAAGTCATTCAAATAATTGTGAATTTAACAGAATTACAACTCAAAGCCATTTAATGCGAGGCCCAAACGTAACCCAACCCGACCTAATCGAGTGTCACTTTCACGTATAGTCACAACAAAAAAACAAAATCTTTATTTGCTTCAGAACTTTGAGCAAAATTCTCAATAAAGTGTTAATTTATTGCCAAAAACTTGCTTTAATGAGTTTTAAAAAAATAATTTACATTTAATCGATAGACTTTTTGAAGGCATTTTCACAGAAAAAAATATAAAAATTCATATTTTGATAAATGATTTTAACTTTTTTTTATTATCTACTTTTTATGGCTATAAAGATCTGAAAATATGAGTTCAATTATTTTATTCAAAATTCAAGAACAGATTACGTGAGCTCACAATGAAATTAATGTTTGTTTTTATCTCTTCTTATCAGTGAATAATGAACTAAATGTTGAATTTTAGACAAAACTAAAAATTTAAGTGAAGCCAAACAGTGGAACAAGTTTTCAATTTTATGGTAATTCACATGAAATCCAGTCATTTAATTGTTCGCAGAATCGGATGAAAAATATTTTATAATCAAATTCATTGCTTATTATATTTTAAGACCAGAGGAGAGGCAGAGAGAGGCAGAGAGAGAGAGAGAGAGAGAGAGAGAGAGAGAGAGAGAGAGAGAGATGAGTTTCAATTAGTTCGAGCACTTGTCGTATTGGTCTGACTTATGGTAGGATAGACAGAGTGGTCATGCATTGAAAAGAGCACACGAGACCAGAGTACAAGTGCGGCGATATCTGAGTTCATAGAAGTCTCTATAATTTTTAATATGAGTGACGCTGTGCTCAGCCATAAAAATATGTGGAGTTAGGAAAGCGTGAGAAAAGACAAGGAATACAGGGTTGACGTACGAGAAAAACGTTGTCTTCTCTGTGATCATCGACTTATCTCAATATATATATTAATAGAAAGGATGAAGAAGTGATAGTAAAGTGATGTTGGCTTTAGTTCACCGATTTGGGGGACGACCCAAATAATATTAATGCCGTGTAATCTAATTACATGTTTGGACGGTTTGGACTCTTATTTAGAAAAATCAATCATTTGAGTGGTCCGTACTTATCGCGTACCCAACGATGTCTGCAAATGTCTGTTCAACAGTTTAGCTGACAATTTCGTATATCTTATTGGAGTTCAACTGCATTCTCGATGCCATCAAAAGTGCACTGAATTTCACTCTTATTAATATTCTTGAGATGTAGTCTCACTTTAACCTTAAGAGAGGTAACTAACGAACACACATTCGCTCAGCCTTTGCTTTTATGGCTAAACGCGGCTCAAAATCTTTATACTCGAGATTAATATTACAATATATTGCTGGACAGCACGCAATTCAGACATTATATAAGAAGAGCCCACTTTCTATACAAACATTAATTCTTAATCGAAGATATTTTAAGTTTTAATTTGGAAAATACTCTGATTTTTATAAATATAAAAACAGACTAAACAATCAATTCAATGGCTGTGCGCTCCTCAGGAATGCTCTCAACATTTGTTATATTCCTAAGAATTTATTAGTCTTTCAGTCATTTATTGATTTTTTCTAAATCAAAATTTTTGTAATTATTTTATTTGAGACTCAAAATTTACATTTGACTGTAAACTATCATGATCACATTTTCCTCATAGGCTGAGCTAATAAGTTAAACATTTTGATTTATGATAAATAGGTTTTCTTCATCATTCGTAATCTTATCTAAATTGTGACAAACTAATGATCGACCATGATTGACTTGAATAATAGATATAAGGAAATTAGCCAATATAACTTCTATATACAAGATAATAATTATAACTTAAAATGATAGGCAAAGAGAATATTGAGATAATTAACATAAAATGTTTCAAATTATTCATTTTTGGATCGATTCAAATGATTACTCACTATTTGATACAACCGTTTGATCCTTAGATAATGAAATAAAATTTTGAATTTAAGTTATTGGAAGTCTGTCTGTGTTTGAAAATATGGCAATGTATTGGACCAAGCTCATCCATTGTATGTCAGCGTCACTCACACCTAACTCGACTCGACTTACAGCTCATTCGCCTAAAGGCTCAGAATTTTCAGTGGAGCAGAAAATATCGATTTTTGTCTGATATGAGAGTCGAAAGTAAGAGTAAAATAAAGTAAAAAGAAAGTGAAAAATAGATGCTTACAATTGATGTCTACTTATTTCCATACAATAATACATACATTTTGTTTGACTCAAATGAGTCGACACACTCTCACAGAACTCCTTGCATTCAAATCAACTAAAATTATGAAAATAAAAGCATTTCCTCTAAATTTTTATTATTTGTTGAGTTAAAAGTCTACTCAAAATTGAAAGTGAGATAACACTTGTTTCATGAAAAGAGGACTTCCATTGGGATGAGTGCGACGACCAATATTTGATTGGTTGCAAAAAAGTTATTATTATTTAATTAAAAATTATTGTGATATTGAAATCAAGAGATAGAGAGTGCACGGAGTGTTTGGCCAGAGCTGGTGGTGGGCTCCTAATCATGTTTGTTGACGATTGATTCCAGCGTAAGGTTATATCCTTATGTCACTAATAATGATTGATTGATATCAATTCTTCTTACTCGGAGGTCGTTCCTCAGTGATGGATATAAGATGTGAACCCCTCTGCCATTGTTTTAAATTTAGTCGACTCTCCGTTTTTAGGAATACCTGACATAAGGCGCTCACGCATTGCATGATTGAATATATTGAGCTAAACATTCACTCATATGAAGTGTAAAACTTGTAATAATATTAGGAATTCATAAGTTTTAATGAATTATCTGATGCTTTGAACATAGCTTGAAATGAAATTCACTTCATTTTACTTCAAAAGCACCTGCACTCGTCTCTCTCTCTCTCTAACAAATACAAAGTTTATGTTAAACAAGAGTTAGAAATTAAATTTGCATTTTTGTTCAGTCATATAGAAGTATGGAATGAGAAAATCATTTAAGAGATAAACCGAATAACTCATCAAAATTGTAATCAGCATAGAATTAAAAATACAAAAACATAAAAAAGAAAAATAGTCTTCAATTGTAGAGACGATTAATTATCTGAAGTTAATCGCAAGCATTCATTAATGAGTGAAATGAGGCCTCAATTATTTGAATACAAATTGCAATATCATTAATACGTCGATAACTAAATGCTTTTGTGTGGAACTCATAATAATGGAGTGGCTTCTGATGACAGTATGTTTTGTGGGCACTGTTTCCTCTATTTATGCACTGACACGCTGTATATAATCATTGATATACCGCTTTATGGGCTTTAAACGTCTGTCTCATTAACCACAACCAACACATTTGTTGTATACCATTATGAAGAGGTGCGAAGCTCTCCACTAAAAAAGAGAGAATAACACAATCGCCAGAATCGAGAGAATGGAGAGCACATACAGTGAGCCTACTATTGATGATAACCCAGAATTCAATACAAGCTCCCGAGAGAGCACAGGAACTCAGCTGAATATGCATGCAATAATGGGGGGACGGGGCTGATAGTGGGGCTTATGCCGAATGAGACAGAAATATGTTAGACATGAAAGCGAGTCTTTGCTCTTCACTATTGCTAACAATGTGTTCGCATATTATATATTATAAAATATCTGCTTTTGTGTGGCACTGCTTTTCATAATAGAGATATCACACAACATATTAGCATTGACTACACAATACAGTGCTCTCGAAATGATGTGCACACACTCTAACCATAACCATATAATATTGAATGAATAACAAAATGCAAATTCGACTTAATATGGGCTACAATTCGCAAAGATTTACTTTTGGCATAAAATTTCCAAATAAATGTTGAGAATGTGATGCCTCTAAACAATACAATGTTCTAAACGATGGAAGTGCAACACAATAGACCCAATCTCTCCACCAAACAGGCCATCCCTTATGGAAGGCATAATTTTATAAGCAAACAGTTCTCCTTTTGGTATATTCAGTGCACCACTGGATCTGGACTTCATTGAGTACAACGATTAATCCAATTGAAAGTATTGGCGAATATTATGATTAAAATTTCTTCTGCGAGACTCAGTCCGCCGACAAATGAACAAAATAATTGGACAGTCGTTCGCAGATTTGATGGTATATTTCAACTTTAATTAATCTCAACTCACAATTGAATGGATTATCAGTGGAATGAAACTACAATTTGGTTGAAACACAAAAATATAATTTCAGGTTATTTTAGATGACAAACGAAAAAAAGCTATTTTTGTTATAATGAAAGGAAAGACATTTATATTAAATTGTATTGCATTAGATATGACAGTCAAGTCTATTATATTGAAGGCTGTGCTGTTCTAATACTGATTCTGGCAAATTTACTCCTGGGAGGATGTCGCACAGAATGTGTTTCTCTGTCTAACTGCATAACAGCATCACTTTATACACTATATGTGTATATGTGTTGTATAGAGCCTTATATCGCACTTTACTGTCTGATAGTCTAGTTATGAATGTGAACGATAGCACTGCACAGCAATTCATTCGCCAATTTCTGACATAATATGTAGAGAGAATTGAGCAAAACTATGGCAGTGAGGGCACAGGCATTGCTGACAAATTGCATTTATTTTCCGCTCATATCCATTGTGGCCTATGGGACAAAATGATAGATCAACTTATATTGAGACGTCAAACACAGATATCAAGACCTATATTACTGTCGTTGCCTTTGGGAGATGAGAAAATTGGCCAAACGGCTAACATCACCATTGACTCAAAGTGAGCACTGCCTCCACATCAGCCCTTATTTTCACTTTTCTGATTACAAAATTGCTGGCATTATATCCAACATTTCTATTACACAATATATCATATAATACACATCTCTTCACACTTTACTCCACATTCAATGTAATCGTTATTATAATTATTCGGTTTTGTCGCCCGATTTCTATTTTAAGGTTTCGTTACCTCCATTCAAATGCTGTCCCTTTCACTGCTCACGACTACAAAACATTTGAATTGAAGCTCACGACTCATGAGTGGGATTAAACTGGGCTTCAAAAAAAAGAGCTGATATAAGCACCAGAAAAGTGACAAAATGGCAATAATCAGCGCCTAAACCTTAGTATAGGAGTTCTCAACTACAGAAAGATAATCCTGACAAGTCTAGGCCTACTTATGACCACTGCAGCTGTGATACACTCAGTCTACAACAAAACTCTCCCTTTAAAAAAGGTTATTATTCTTTCAAAGCCTGAATGCATATCACATCTGATGTTTCAAATCGTTCACATTTTCAACTCAATATTCAAATAATTTCTAATATTATTATTGTATTAATATATGAAAACCAGGACAGAATAGAAAGTAACAAATGTAAAACAGCCATAGAGGGTTAATTATGACGTATATACAATTATATTGATAGAAAATAGCGAATTTACTCACCAAGAGCCAAAATCAAAATAATTTATACAACAATAATAATATCTTTGTTTAGATATTGAACTCTAGAG
The DNA here is from genome assembly GCA_034694965.1 of Ceratozetes gracilis. NCBI lineage: Eukaryota > Metazoa > Arthropoda > Arachnida > Sarcoptiformes > Ceratozetidae > Ceratozetes > Ceratozetes gracilis. The sequence continues at coordinate 3,603 of JAQIWF010001471.1, read as the reverse complement.
AACACAAATATACACTTCGCTGTAATGTCTGCGTGTATTGCAGTGCAGTAGCCTTTAGAGGGCCAAAACATCATCCTTTGAACGTTTGGAAACAATTTTTCAATACAACGATTAAAACATCTTTGAGTGGAATAAACGATTTAAAAATGACACAAAACGTAAGCAATGGTGATATAAGTGTATGGATAACATGAATAACAGTTAAACTCTGATGCAGTAGTAGTGAAGTCGAGGTTTTAGTTTCAAACATAAATCTTTGCCCCTTTGGCTAATGATAGGCGTAGCGATTGATTCAACGTAAAGAAGCACTTACTGTATAGCATCAGATGTAATATAAACAGTATTCGCTAGTGTTGTAACTTTATGCTTGACCCTAAGGGCAGTGGGAGTCCGACACCAGTGACTCCATATAGATATATAGGTCTATAGTGTTGTGGAAATAGCCCAGGGCCAAGATATGGGCCGCCTTTTAAGTGAAAACTTTTTTCTAAGTCAAAATCGTTTGAGGATTATCTACCTTAAGGTCATTTACTATAGCGCACAGATTCCCTACACAGCTATTGTCACACAAATCCAATACAACATATTTGTGACTGTCTTTCATTCATAAAACTCCTTAAATAAATAAAATACAAATTCGATTAAAGAGTAACACTTTTATAACAAATATTAAATTCCCGACACTTTTTGCTATTGATTGGGAATTTGGTAATACTTTTAACTCTCAATCATTTCTTAATCTATTTTCCATTCAAAGCAAAAGATATATAATTTAATAAAAGGAGGGATTTATTCAAATTTGAAAGAAAAGTCTCATCGAATCGATTAATCGAAATCATTGAAAGAGTAAACGACATGAGAGTTGAAAATGAATTGTTTTATATACACAACAAGAGTAGAGATCAATAATTAAAATGAATGAAAGAGGCCATACCTGCCACGAGCAAGAGTCGAGTGCCAAGAATGACATTGCGGTGAAAATTTAATGAACAGAACTTATGTAACAGTTTTGGCAGCACTTGAATGTGTCCAAAGAATTGTTGAACTCTTTTGACTTTTTATAACACAACTCATAGAAAGTCACTCAAAGTTGTAAAGATATTTTATCCGCTTCTTTATTCGCGAGCGCCTCAAATCCTGCTGAGAATCGAGAGGATGAGCTGTATCTGTGTTTGAGCCTTAGGCTCTAAGCACCGGCACCATAATGTTCATAATACTAATATAGTATATAAAACACAGGATAAAGAATAGAGAGCTGATCGAACTGCGGACGCACTGTTACGCCCCTATTTATCCGGAGGGAGGACCTCATCCAACGATGATTGTAAAGTGCTCTAAGTCTGCTCACTGTGCTCTAAATGCTACGTTCAATGCGAGGCACAAACCTGTGTTCAACATCTCTGTCAATAGGGTTTGAGAGGAGAATATATTCAATTCTATACATACTTTTTGTCACCGAATGCTTTCATAAAACATTACTTGTTTTCTATGAAATTTTTTACAGAATCAAAAAGTAGAGAATGTTTGAGAAGAGCTGTGCTTTCATTCAAACCCTCTCTTCTATTCACAACACTATTCGTCGGCATTATTTGCATTGAACTCAAATTCAAAATACATTCCATGAATATAAACAAAAATTTATATAATTTGTCTGATTTGTGATCTGAATTGCAACTGAAATGTTTGAGAGCAACAAAAATATAACGATTTGATTATAAAATTATTATGTTATTCTACCTAGAGATTAGTCAAGAAGCTCCAGGATAAAAACAGCTCTTATGATTCGATTGAATGGCAATCTTCTGATAAATGTTAGTTTTGCTCATTTGATTGAAAAAGAGTCACCTCTTGTCACGATTTCTTTTAATTTGAAGAATAAAACTTAATTTAAATAAATTATTTATAACCTAAACGATAATCTCTTTAATTATCATTTAATTTAGCTCTAATTTTTCATTTGTTTTTTTCAAAAATAAGATGTTGTCATGCAAAATCTATTAATATTTTCAAATTGAATTCAATGCAAGAATCGGCGCACAGAATGTTTGGGATGTGAAGAGAGAGTCACTTGTGATCGCTTTCGGAGCACTAAAGCGATCGATAATATTCTCCCTTAACTTAATGTAATGATTGGTTGATTGTGTGACAAAAGAGGCGGAACTTTCACTGTTTTCCACTGTTGTTACAAATATTAGAATTGAGATAATACTCAAAATAATAGCAATAATAAGAGAAAAGATGTTACTTACAATCAAAACAACCATTACTATCATTAAACACAAAGCATTTCTCAGTAATTCTCAAATTTATTAAAAATTAGTTTCTTTGAGCATAAAACAGAGTTGAATTATACCATGCTCAATGTTTATCTGTAATAAAAAGAAGATAACATTTATTTATTCAATATTTTACTATTCATTGCTTTAATGTTGAATTTTGTGATCTTAAAAATATACAAATATATTAATTCAACTTTGAATTCAATAGCTTTTGGGCTCGAATTAGAAAAAGACAGTAAATCATTACCGCAAGCCTTTAGTGCAGTTCATTTCTTTTCCACACATACAGTAAAATCCCTTATATTGAACCCTTTCCACAAAATGCTTACCAAAACATGGGTAAAGTTATACAATGTATTTGTGAGGTTCAAGTGTACAGAATTATTGCCATATATTGCTTGAGTCTTATGTCTATTTTGTTTGCTTTGAATTAAATTTTCGAATTACACGGAATTTTAAATAATTTTGTAAAAACAATATTCGGGTGCATTTGCTGAGGGCTCACCACTTAATAGATTTAAATCACAATAAACCCATTCTTTTATTTTAAATGTAATTACTTATAATTTTATTGAATTGTGGTTTACATAAGAATCGCATTAAATTTTGTTTATTTCATTCAAATTTGCGATCATTTGATAACAAAATATGACATTTAGACCAATATTTTTGCTCTAAGATTGGGTTTTGGATAAAATGGTTTCAATTTGAAGAGTTATATGTAATGTAGAAATTGTGTATGAATGGGAGATGCATGCTGAGTTCAAGTTTAGTTCAGCTAATGCACAGAATCTGACTGTTAATTGAAAAATATTTTTATTTTAGTTAAAAATTCAAGAGATAATTTTAAACTAATTTATCAAGCATAAATCTTATTCTCCATTATCAAATAAATTATTCAAAAATCTTAATGGTGAAGCAAAATTACACTTTATCCTGGACAAATCACATAATTAAAGCTTTGATAAAACATCAGAATTTTTGTGAAACTCGAGAGAAGACAAGTTCGTAATATAATGGCTATAAATACACTTTTATACGAAACGCAAAACATTGTAATTCATATCACGAACTCAGTTCAAACTTAAGCCATTCATTATTTCAAAATTTAGTCTTAATTAAATTAAAATTAACTATCACCAATAGCAATATTGTGTTCAATAATGTTTTCAAACATTCTTTTGAAACTATTAGATATAAAATTTACTATAAATGTCCTTAAATTTGCACTAAAAGAAGGGGTACATTGAGGATAATATTTACATATTATATAGCATATAATGGCTGATAAATAGTGTTTAAAAATAATTATATATTTTTGTAT
>JAQIWF010001470.1:0-11901 GCA_034694965.1 Ceratozetes gracilis | reverse complement strand
GTTTCTTTAAAATTGATGGATGAAAGCCACAGTCATTCCCATAAGCATAAGAATAAATTTGTTGTATTGTACTCACAATAATGAACAGAATATTGTGCACTAACTCTAATTCTTCGCTTTATATCCCTGATCATTAATATTATATTAGTATTTATAATAAATTACCCACCTTATTTTATTGCCCACCAAAATAGAATCAAAAACGAGAACATTATTTTCATATCAAATGATTTAAACTAAATTGAATACAAATATAGGTTTAAGCAATCCTTTGGATATGATGTATCACATACAGCCCTGGATGCTTTTAGGTATACCATTAGATCATATCTTATATGTTTTGATTATAACAATGATTATTGAATTATAGGTTTAATTCCATTAGCGGTTGTGTTTGAGGCCATACCCTTTACTCAGAGCCAAACAACGATAAGTCAAATTATGAGCGATTCCGAGCTTTTCTGGCAAACCATAAGTCTTATAATTATTGGTTCTGTTTTGGCCTTTTTGCTGGAATTCAGCGAATTTTTACTTTTGTCGTATACCTCAAGTCTGACCCTTTCTATCGCTGGTATAGTGAAGGAAGTGTTCACTCTATACCTGGCCGTCAACTATAACGGCGACCAAATGAGTCGTTTGAACTTCATTGGACTCACTCTTTGTCTGTTGGGAATAGCACTTCACGTAACCATTAAAGCATTGGACACAACCGGTAGGGATCACTCATTCTATGACTTCAATAATTTGATTAATGTTTTAACAAAAGCCAAACACAATCCCAATGAAAGAGACCCTAAATGTGAAGAAATAGAGTCCAAGAGATTATTGGACGGAATCGACGACAACGTCTTATTTGACTTAATGCCAATTGGGGCCAAAATTTCATAATTTACTGGATTATAATTTTCTAGTCGACCACAAACTCTGTTTCCATTCTTTTATTCGTGTTTTTGTAAATCAAATAATTTTTATTTAAAAAATTGTTTGTTTTTATTGAATAATTTGGGAGTATTTCTGATATAATGGACCAAAACTGCATCGAATGCCAACAAAATAATTCAATTGAATTATAGCGACAAAGGATTTCATTATTAAAGAAATTAAGAAAAGAAATTCTTATACAAAAAGTTGATTTTAAACTGAAAGACATATTTTGTTAACATTTATTAAAAGTTGTTTTACTGCCCTATTGTTTGTTTTCGTATCATTTTCTTCAATAAAAGACTGTTTCGTCAATAAAAGAATGAGATATTAGTTTTGATTCAATTGATCCCAAGTTAGTCTATGAGCGCAAAATCGGATCGCATTCCGCCCTTTACTGAACGCAATAAACCACTCCATTGAAGATGTTTTCACTGCTATTCTCTTATCGCATAACTGTTTCTCTCAATAGTATAGAATTGTGGCAAAAGTGAGGAATTTTTATGAATTTCACTCAACTATCAATTAATTTCATTTGAAACTTCATAACTAATAGTAAGTATTAATTCACTTTCCATTTACACCTTACAAATTGAATTAAAACCCGGATTCTTTCAAAATAATTTTTGAATCCATAATATTCTCTCAAAATATTTCCGTTTATTCTGTACCCGAATTTGTGTCAACTCTGCAACCGATCGATAAGTTTATTCAAAACAAATATTTTGAATTGGAAATGATGTGGAAAATATGGCGAGTCTAACCTTTCTCCTTTTTAAATTATCATAAAAAGCTTCTTAAAAAATATTTCCAATTGTCTGTACATTGAATTTATTATCTATTCAGCAGAGAATCATAAATATTAATAATTACTGAAAGGAATTATTTTTAGTCCATTTGGACCTTGAATTTCATCTCAAAAATACTTAATTCAAAAAATAAAATTATTTCCCAAACTTTACTATTTATAAAATTTTTAAAATGCTTTAATAAATTAATCATTTAGCTATTTTCCCAAAATTCATCATGATAAGTTTATTCTGGCATAAAGCGAGATAAGAGAAGTGTTTGGAAATAAATCAAAGCATTTGAATGAATAGATTCTGTAATTTGAAGGAACCCTTTCTTAAGTCTATTTCTTAAGCACCCGATAAAAAATTAGACACATAATAAAGAAAATGACACTGATAACAAATCTATGATTACCATAACGGTTGTGATTATATAACATTAATAATTGGTTACTAAGGACCACAAAATATTTCAATAATTTCTTTGAGATAATTTAAAAGACATTTCTTTGAATGAGGAATATTTGGTTACTCTTTCAAACTGTTAGTTTCGTAGACAATCAAAGGGCAAACGTTGCTGTTATGAATCGCTAGTATTAATCAATCAGTCAATCAATCAATCAGGGTGACACTTGTATTTTAGCACTTGACTTAATCATTTTTTTGTTTCATTGTATACTCAATACGATTGAAGGCATTAATGAGTGTTTGTTTTAATTTCAACGAATTTAGTCATAAATATTCAAATAATTAAAGTATAAATAACTTTAGTTTTAAAATATCATTGAAACCCAATTATTGACCACTTTAACAGGTACCTTTAAGTTTACTTTAATTCAATCAATAAAATTAAATACCTGTGATTTTTACCAATTATTTATGTGAAGTGGTTGAGTGTATCCTTAGTTAATTGAACAGGTTACTTTTGCAATTACTTTTTACGAGACATGTTTAAATATTAGTTGATCATGATCATGGCATTTAGACAATCACATAATTTAAATAATACCAAAATTGGTTCCAGCAATGAAAGCAATTATTTATTGAATTCAATTGTTTGAACTCATGTGAAGGTGTTTTACAGCATTTCGTATAAAAATGTTTATTCAATGTTAAACTCATTCGCATTGAAATAATACAAATCAGTACTTAAAGAATTTGATGCTTTTTTATTTGTAGAAGTTTTTGATGTAAAATCTAAGCTTGCTCATTATTGAATTCAACGATTTAATCTTAACATATCTCGATATTAATCTTTGGGTTATATTATTATTCTTTTTTTTAATTCTTGTAAATTTTTTCTTTTATTAAGAGAATTAAGAACAAAGTTCTTGCAAACTTCAGAGGAAAAAACAAATTATCAGACAATAAGAAATTTATTATATTTTCATTAGAATTATAGAAAACTAATTTATTTCAAAGATTTTCAATGCTTTTCGTTGAGTCGATTTAAATAATTTTTGTTTTGTTTTTTTTCTTACAATTCTGACCACAACCGGTATTTCGTGAAATAAAAGAAAGTAAGAGTAAAGAGAAAGGGATTCAATTGGAAACTCAATAAATATTTAATGAGCGACTGGTTATTCCCCCTAATTTCATGTCTTTAATGAATTTAGAAAGAGTATACAGGTAAATATTGACAAATATCTTAGCACCTGCTTAGCTATTAATTCAAGTGTTCGCATGAAAACATTGAATCGTTAAAAGCGTGAAAATTGTCGGGATTTGGAGTTTAGAAAACTTGATTAAAACTTAGATACCATTAGATTTGAGTTTCAGTTGTTTTGATCAGTTTTGAAGTGATGTTTAAATGTAGAGTTGAATATTCAGTCCAAAGAAAGTCTAATCTCAAAATGTTTTTCATAACCTCTTCCTATCAGATGGAAGCTATAAACCCAAACTCATCTCCGTCTGAAAGAGCCCAATCAGCCCCCGCACAGCCGGCAACACCCACTACACCGCCTGCAAACGCACCGCCAAATTTTGAAGAGTTGTTTAAAGTGTTCGCTAAATTCGGTGACCATAAGAGTGTCGGCGATTGTATCACTTTGTCTAATAGCGACAAGTGGTTTAAACAGGCCAAGGTTATCGATGGCAAGAAGATAACCACTGTTGACACCGGCATATACTTCAAACAAATTTCAAAGTAAACCATCGAATGATTGAATTGTTTTTTGAGTATTTCGTTATTCTTTAATATTTGCAGAACAAAGAAAGCGCTGACTCTTCAGGAATACAATCAGTTCTTAGAAAGTATTGCGAAAAACAAAAAAATTGATTTACAAGACATCAAACAAAAGGTATGAAACGATTGTCTTTTACACTCATTATCGTTAAAAATTTTACTTAAAATGATTCAAAATCTTCACTTCGATTCTCATTTATTAGCTGTCGAGCAGTGGTCCGCCCTCTACCACGAAGACTACGGTTTGTCTCATTTTGATTATAGAATAAATTATCAAATTTTGACACTTGATTTTGAATGTGTAGACGGCTGTCACGTCAGGGGCTGTCGGGAGACTAACAGATCACACAAAATATACCGGTTCTCACAAACAAAGATTTGATGAAAGTGGGAAGGGTAAGGGCAAAGCGGGCAGAGTGGACGTTGCCAAAAATTCAGGATACGTGACTGGCTCCAAAATAGATGAGTCAGCAGCAGGAGCCAAGGCCAATTAAACAGTTTGGTCAACCATTCCTATCCATTCATTGAATATTTCATTCTTTCAAATATTTCCGACTTTCATATCATTTATTGTAAAATTTTCTCAAATTTCGTCATTGATATAGAAATCGTTGAGATTAGAGATTAATGTTTAATATGAATGAAGAGATCAAAAGTAATCAAAAAAAATATTGTCCACAGACTCTATCTTATACTACAGGGATGTCCAAAGGAAGGGCAAATCAAATCAATTTTAATCGATTTCTCAAAATTTCAAAAAATGGGGTTTTCATAGATTAGTTACAAATTCTTAGACAAAATCAAAATTTATAGAATACTTTGCAATACTATAAAAGAACTAGGAGTTTTCATGGTCATTTTAACCACTGTTTATTATCAATAACTATATGAAAGCTTTAAATTAAAGCAATCGACAGAACAATATATTTAAGATAAGTTTATTCACAAACTCATGACTTTTGGAAATAGTTTCCAAATCATAGAATTTGATTCATTGAGAGATTGATTTCGTGGACATTCTTTTCAACTAAAGATTAACAATAATTATATAAATGTTTAACTTTTGTTGACATATATATTACTTAAATTTTTATTTCGAGAAATATTTACCTTAAATTGAAACCAATTATTAATTAATTAAAATCTGAAGCTTAAGCCTGTCTTCCAAACAGACACACAAAACAAAAATCAATACTTGCTTTCAAGTTGTGCTTAAAATGTCAAAAATGTCACAAACTTTTGTTGGGCGACCACTCGTTGGGTAACCCTTTGCTTACTTTTCTTGAATTGAATAATAGATTAATTTTGAAAATATGTTGTAATCGTTTTATTATCCAAAAATAATGTGAAAATTTGCAAAAATCCAAAGTTTTATATAAAATATAAGCATTTGTTTTCTAATAATTAAGTATCGAATCGATTATAAAATAAATAAAATGTGCGAAAAGTATTCATAAGAATAGAACAGATTATCAATAAAATCGTTAAATATTACAAAAATTGAGTCATTTTGTGATTTCCAATCATTAGAGCAATAAATAAAAATAAAGACATTATTAAAGTTAACAATCGAGGGATCCGTCCGTTTGAGCAGAAGAGTTAACAGTAGTCTGTGTGCCCACAGACAGGGTTTTGGAACTGTACTCATATTGGGAGTCAGTATTGGTTTCATCTGATGAAAGGCTGGACAATATGTCCTCTTCTGTTGTATTAGTGGACGCGTCAACAGTCGATCGGATTTGTGAGTCGTCTGTTTGAATATAACTGTATTCTGAGTGACAGTCTGTGGGTAAGAGTATGGCACTGGCAGTGGTCACCGTTTCGTCAGAAAAGGCACCGGAGAACTCACAAGTCATAAGTCCCTGAATGTGTTCAGTACTGCCATATTGGAGATCATTCTCAGAACTGTTCACTAAAAGTGAGTTAATGTCTTGAGCCATGTCTTGAATCACAATCGAAGCCCTTTCCATGTCTTCGTCGATAATGGAAGCCATCGAGTCTTCGGTAGCACTCAATCCACTGATGAGTTGTTCGCAGTCTTGACATTCATCGTCGCCTTTGAAATGCATTAAAAGTTTAAAATAAAATGTAAATCAAATAAAGACTAAATCTATAGCCAAACCATATTTTCGTACTTCTCTTCAATAATATAATCGATTTAATCATTTGTTTTATTTTTAATTCATTTAAACATTACATTCAAATAAAATACAGTCTAAAAGACGATTACTTTTAATTGAGTGCTAAATATATGATCTGAATAATAATAATCCAGAATATGATCAAACAATAGAGATATTGCGATAAATCAACAAATTTCTAAATAAATCTAATAATAATTATTTGCGAATCAATTCAATTGATAAAAATTTGTACGAAAATCATCAAAAATGGCTATAAATTTAGATAAACTGCTATAATATTGTTATGACTTATACTACAATACCCTCTGTATCACAATCGGTATCACTCATTGCACTGACGACTGAGTCCCGCATACTTCTGGTAACAGTCCTTTGCATCGATTTCTTTAGGTTTTTATGTGAACTTTCAATGGTTTGAGTTTCGATAGAATTTTGCCGTTTATTCACATTTTGCTTAGTTTTCCGATTATTTGCTCTACTTTTAACACTAACATTAACTTGGTTCTTATTCTTCTCTTCTTTTTTATTCTGTTCCTTCTTCAGCTTAGCGGCGATATCTCTTATTTTCTTCAAGTGCTCCAGAGATCGAGTCAGACGAGTGTTGTTTATACTCGAAGACGAGGATAAAGAGTTGGGCAATGATTCTGATGACGAAGAACTGCTTGAATCCGACGAATGAAGACTTTGATTGGAAGGACATCGACGCAAACGTTTGTGCTTTCGCTCGATTTCAATGATTCGCTGTTTAATGAGTCGTTCCCTCTCCAGTTCCTTCTCATCCTTTGGTGGAGAAATAGGTCGCGAACTACGGGTTTGTCGTCGCGATTCTGAATTGAGACTAGTCTTGCTTTTATTCGTTGATTTCTTGGTCCCTTTCCCATGATTTGAAGAAGGAGTTTGTAGTTCTTCTGATAGGGGTTTAGTTCTCTTCTTCTTATTGTCTTTCGGATTGTTTTTCGAATTTTTTGCTTTTAATTCGTAAGAATTGGAGGAATTATTTTCTTTTCTTATGTTCTTCTTTTCCGATTCGCTTTCAAATTCACTGTCAAAGTAGTAATCAATGAGTGGAACCACTGGTCTGGCCTTCCGTTTCTTAGGTATAATACCAATCTGACCAATTTGACTAGAACCAATACACTTCTTGGGGGTTGTCTTTTGATGTGAAGAACTCTTATTAATTGTTTGAATAATAAAATCATTAGTATTATGACTGACGACAGATCTGTTTGATCGCAACACCCGTTCGGAAGGACCGGAATCACAATCTTTTGAAGTCGTCTTATCTTTAGTCTCAAATTCTTTGTCATTCTTTGAATGACTTCTCAATTGTTGTCGCGTTTGAATACCAGTTGTTTCGGGCTTTTTGTCCTTAAGATTGTTGGCATTAATAGCTTTCAAATCACTTTTCTTAGAGTTAAGACTTTTGGACGGATTTGAAGATTTTTTGTCGATTCTCTGCTGTTTATACTTTTGTTTTAACGAATCAAAAGTCTTTGGTTTTGATTCTGATTTCTGTGAATTTGTTTTCCAATTTTGATGACTTTGTCTAACATTTTGGTTGAGATCTAATCCGAGATTTTTGACACTATTTTCGGAACTTACAAATGGGTGTCGTTTTAAGGTTTGATTTTTATTATCATTCCTTTGATTTTCACACTTTTTGCGATTAGAGACCTGAACACTGCCTCTACTGCCCAATGAGGCAGCTCTGGAGGCAATACTCGAAGCACTTCCCCTTCGGTCAACGCTGGCTCTGAGCCGACACGTCGTTCCCCTCTCATTGGTTTCTAACTCATCATTTGATATGTTTTCCGAATCGGTATCGCGTTTCGTCTCTTCGTTGGCTTTCCTCTCATTATCGAGACGAACAAAATCGAGATTCGGGGGCAAAATGGATGACCGACGCAGACATAAAAATGTTAAGAAGTCTTCAGTTTTTGGCTTTTGATTGGGAAAGAGATCCACGATATTAGTTGAGGCGACGAAACCAGTTTTAATTGGCGTCGAAACGGGACTATTGGTGGTAAAACCGGAGGCAAACTTCCTTTGAGCCGATACTCTGGCCCTTCGGTGAGCGGCTAATGACAAGAGATTGTTGTCCACAACCAATGATTGACTTTCTTTGCATATCGATTGGGAACTATTACTGGCATTCAGTTTACTTAAGACATCACTTTTACTGTTCTTCTTCTTCTCATTAGTGGTACTATTTTTACCATTTTGTTCGTAAGTAGTCTTCGAAACACTTCTCTTCGCGTCTTGAAGTGATGCCAAAAGAGCTCTCTTTAAGTCTTTGTCTTCATTCCAAACACTCGTGTTTTCATAAGACACGTATGTCTTTGAGGACAAGAAATGATTGACTCATTTGACAAACAATTGAATGAAAATACGATACCCTTTGAGCGGCTCTTCGTTTCGGTCTTTTGTTGGTATTGTCGTCATTGGTCTCATTGTCAGGCATTTCAAGTGATTAATTCAATTGTCTTCTCATTCAAGACATAATTCATTGACACTTATTTCAAAAGACCACAATTTAGTAAACAAACGGCGATTTTAATCATTTGTGAGACAATTAGTGGTAATTAAAGGTAAGAAAAGTCACGCTTTAGTCGATTGAAATGTTAGTCATTCCTAACAATAGATAATAAAAAACTAGAGACCAGTCGTCAGCTCTAAACTCGGTTTCACTGTTAGGTCTCTACTCTCGCCTCAAGTCAACCACTGATGCGCTCAACAGTTCAGCACAACTCATATTCACAATATTCTCAGTCAATACATCGCTGAAGGCATTCCCTTAGAGGTTGGGCTCTATCTTTCCCTTTTCTCTTCAGTCAAACTTTAAAAAAAGTTTTATCACAAATGTATGGAAATGTTTAAGTAATCACTTCCTCTCTTCTAAAAGTTTAAACCATTTGTTAATACTTTTTAACAAATTTATATTCCTATTGCTTTAAAATTGGCCCAGTTTACACCAGTGTACACTTGTGATAGTTCAGTAGTTTTATTTTAATAAATTATAATAAATAAATTACAATCTTATCAAGGCACATACATTGGTTAAATGCATTCGTTTAGGGTGAGCTGGTTAACCCAACCACATAGAGTAGAAGAAAATCTTCAAGAAACTCTTATCATACGATTTACAGGGAGAATTCAAATAAAAAAGCGACAGAAATGCATTAATTCTATATTAGAAACACGATCTAGGCAATTTTAGCCATCTCCTATCATAAACCTCCCCTTAGAGTGACTGATGTATTCAACTTTAATAAATGATTGCATTTTAAATAATTAAAGTATTGTGCCTAGATCATACATTTCAATTGGATTTCCAGAATTGATAGAAGACAAGAGCCGAATAAAAACGATTGAGGGCTACAAATATGTATAAGAGTATCGGCCAATCGCTTATTGTGTTGACTGTCGACAACTTGTCTGATATCTCATAGATCTCAAGAATCCAAAGACTAAAGTTTGAAAGGACTGAAAGAATGAATATCTGATTCATTACAACAAACTTTCTTCGCTGTAATCTTATGAGAAATGACTGCAAACTTATTTGGATTATAAGAGTTATTCCGTCCAATATATGGTCCATAGCCGACACTTCCAATGTAGAGCTGATCATCACTTCTGACAAACCAAACACATAGGCAGCCAATAGAGTGATATATACCAAGAAATGGTAGTCCAGGAAATTCATTTTGTACTTGTAATTCAAATATTTCTTTTTCCGTCTCATAATCAACAAACCGATTACCAAAACAATTGCAAAGATTATCTGAATTAAATAGAAAACACAATTTGGGTATACAAAGAATTAGCAAGTATATTCAATTAGTTTAGAGTTCTTCAAAGTTGCTGGTTTAAATTATTTGGATTAACGGTTATTACTTGTATTGAGATATGTGTCGTCCGTTGAATTTCTTTATCTTCGAGAAGAATGACGACAATAGAGAGTAAAAACATTGCAAATCCAATTGAAAATCCCTTCAAAGCAGCAGATTTTCCCGAGAGAAAGGCTGTTTTAAGGGCTTCTTCATCGAAAAGTTTAGCCCTAATAAAACTAATTTTTGACTGATTATTTGTGAACCAAATGGTTATCAAAATAAAAATTGTCAAAAGTTCATAATTTTGTATAATCGGTGTCATTAGGTTTGAGACATTCCTCGGTAACAAAGATTCTCTCGTTTTTATATCAACTGAAGTGCAGTTAAGACATTCTTCTTCATCACTAAACCAACAAACATCTGGTTTTCTATCGAAGCTAATGAGCCATAAAGAGATTTGTGTGGACAAGAGGTGTGCGATCACTATATTCCTGAACCCTAAAAATTTATCCTGGATCACCTGAAATAAGAGTTGAAAAACATTACCTCCACTTCAAGCATACAAAGACTTACCTGAGTTAACAAATAATGAATGAGCAGAAGAGTGAACACAAATTGGAGGACAGGCATCAGAACTAATTCCGTGTTCATGCATTCGCATATCTCTAGTGTTAAGTTGATGAGACTTATTCCTCCAAGCGAAGAGGCACCCATAAGAATAGATAATTGCTCTGTTTAAACAAAATGATCATGCTAAAACAATTATTAAAGCGCTTTACTGACCGCTTCTAATCTGTTTCAATCCGATGTCATCGCTATGAGTGAAATAACAGCGCAATAATAACATCAATGCAATCGACAAAAGCAATAGATATGCGAAATATATAATTAATAGCATTCTATAAGAAGTCACGGCTTTGATATTTGTCTCATTTCCTGTCCAACAAACAATTCATTTAATTATAATTATATGAATATATTGCAAACCTTCATATCCTATGAGACAAATAGTGATTGAAATGTGAAAAATCAAATGGATTTGTGAGAGGAAAATACAGCGAGAATTGCGAGAATCGCTAATAATATCCGATTCTTTATCTTTAAAATCTCTGAACTTTTTACTGAAAGTCTCACTTCTTTTGAAATTATCTCCGAATGTCATCGAATTTGTTTCGGAACCAACAAAGTCGGAAGAACTTAACTTTTTCTCATCCGATGGACTCTCTTTTGGAGAATTAAATAGTTTTGGTTTAGTTAGTGTAGAGACAGGCGATTGGTTTGGAGTCACACTATTCAGAAAAGTGTTCTCTTCTTTATGAAAGGAAAGTGAAACACTTGGTGTCCAACGATTACCATTTGTTTCAACTTTAGTACTTGTATTCCGAATCTTCGGCAGAGGTGTCAACGTATCGACAGGACTTTCTGGTGATTGCACTTTCACTACAGTACAGCGCCGGCTATCAGATGAACGCAACTCAGTGGTCATTTTAGTTGACACCATCTAAATAATAACTCTTTGAGCAATAACTCGATATTCTTAGCCTATCGTTCGATAAGTAATTCTAAAGACAAAGACAAACTTCTTTCATATTGTTTTGGTTCAATGGTTCGAGAAATTCAGCCGACTATGAATTACTTAAATGACTTGCGCTCAAACTACCGGTTTCATATAACTCACATATACTTAGTCATATATATAGTAGTTTATGTATTTGTAGGTCCACTATCACCCCTCCTCTCAAGTAAACTATTAAACAATAGTTAAAAATTTACTTGACCAGGATTATTTGTTACTAACAAGGGAGTGATTGGATGATTGTGCAGTAGCACTAATTATCCAGACCTTGAATCCCTTTTGGAGTTATTTGTGGTTCCAGCTAGGTACAAGTGTAAATTAAAAAATAAGGTATATTAAAAAAATTTATCGATGCGGATAGGTATTTTTAATCACACTTAAAGTTTTTATAATGCAAGTCAATAGACAATTCAAATAAGGTATTGCCATATTAAGGTTCATTTAATGACTATTT
>JAQIWF010001469.1:0-11909 GCA_034694965.1 Ceratozetes gracilis | reverse complement strand
CTCTCTCTCTCTCTCTCTCTCTCTCTCTCTCTCTCTCTCTCTCTCTCTCTTTTCTCTCTCAACTCAATTCACTGCTCTTTTGATGCGTTCAAGAACTTGAAAGGCGAGCACTGGTTCTGTAGACGTGAGAGCTATTGTTGAAAGAGAGGAAAACTCATCTACTTATTCGATCGGATGCTTTGCTAGCATTCCTTGATATTCGACGCATACGGTAGTGATATCTTGTTATACTCAGGTTTACTAAATTAAATGTAAGGCACAACCGGGCAATGAATTAAATGGGGGCACAACTTAAAACATATTCTTAAGTCAAATGTTGTGACAAATAAACAGATAAAAATGTTTTTGATAAATATTAGCACTTTTTTCAACTATAATAAGACTGCTTATAATCAGGTTGTGATAGATTTCTGCCTTATTTACTATTTTCTGCGAATGTGATAACATTCTTGAACTTCATATCATTTAATGCAATGATTTTTTTAATAGCCTTAACAACAATAAAATATTGTTAACGAATTGAATATTAGTTTTGATTTAATCACTTCATTGCATAAACAGAGTGTATATGTGTTGAGACACTTACCAATAATTTTAATTTTTGTAACTAATATTTGCGTTAAATTTAATATAAATTAAAGGAAACAAGTTTTTCAAAGAAATTAAAGACAACTCACTGTTCCATATATTGAAGTTAAGGACGGATTCGTTGAACTCCTTTAGGAAGCGATAAATGTATTGATAGTTTTATTTATCAAATTTATTAATGAAAACAAAACTAAATGATACTGGATGTTTTAGGAAAAAGCCAAACAAACGCCGCTCTTATAATTTGAATTTAGAGAAATATTAAACTAAAGAATAATTTGTCGGTTAAATGAGTGAAACATTTGATGAGTGAAACACTTTTAATAACTGAAGTTAACGTTGAACTTGAAGTGCAAAGTATAGCAAATGTGTTGTGATGTGATAGGAATGAAAAAGCATTTAATTATTAAATATTTGGTCGAATGCATTGTTATTTGAAAACATGAAAAAGTTTGTCAAACAGACGGTTCAAAGTTTGTTATGAATAAAAGATAAAACCGAATAAATCAATAGAAAGTAATAACTCGATACAAATGTAATCAAGTATTAGATTAAAGTCACTCTTAAATCAATGTTTTAGTGTTGAGTGGTTTGCGAACGAAAGTCTACTCAAATCTAACCAAAAGATTCTTAGAAATCGTTCTCATTCTTGAAATGAAACAAAAATAAGAAAGGATATTGAATTTTGACCTCTCGATCAGTTAGTCCTTAATCTATTTGATCGATAACTCTATCGCTATAAAAATGATTTATGTTTTTCCATAAATACTTCAAATTTATTTGATTTTCAAGAATTTATTTGAAATTTGTTCGCAATTCTGTTCTTCGATTTGCACAACCATTCAATCGATATTTTTAATGTCAATTTTTGTGATTTTTATAATGAGCTTGGTGATTAACTTTTACAATATTTTTTTGATCTTAAAATAAGAATTAATGAGCATGGTAAAAATAGCATGCATGAAATAGTTATAGTTAAGCGAAGATTGCATTTTTTAATATTAACTTTGCATTTGATTCTGGAAAGACATCCAATGATTTGGTGGCTCTGTTTGTATAGAATTCCAAATATCGGTTGCATTTATCAATAGCCGGTCCATTCTTTATGATTGTTCTGATCTATGGATTAGTTTATGCGTTAAACAAACAATTGAAATGTGTTTCACTCACTTCATCAAAGTTAAAACTTTGCGACTTAAGACAGTTTGTGAGATAGCGGTGAAAATTGTTGTCATATTGCATATGGAATATGACCGGCGCTGACATCAACTTGAGTTCTGAATCCAATGTATTCTTGTCTATAAAGCTTTGTATTTCATCCTTCAGCTAATGTAGGGATAGTCATGAAATCGGATGAGAGAATAGCTATGAATAGTATATGACTTACATTCCAAATGAGCTGAAGATTAAATCCGAAATCAAAGGCTGCCTTTTGGTATCTGTCCGACTGTTTTGCCAATAATAGCATAATCTGTGAACAGTAGGCATTGAGTTTTGTAAGAGAATATCCCGCCATCTCTTCCCAGTCAACAGCACTCATATTATTGGATGGAATGCACACTCCGTGGGCGCCGTCTTTGATATTTTTGAAATTACCGATACAGTAGTCATCGATGGCGCACATAATCAGCTGAAGAATAGCTGTGTTGTTGACCAGATTTGCGAGTCTAACGATAGCGTAGGACAATAAGTAGTCGCCCCCAAGAATCGAGATTTTATTTGCGTCATTCAATCGCTTCATAAGTGACTGTCCTTCTCGGGAGACATCAGAGCTGTTAAGCGATGGTATGTCAACGACGGCGGCGTTGTGTATGAAAAGCGCTTTATTTATCATTTCATAGATTTGGACGAAATCGTATTGTTTTTTGATGACCGACTCATTTGTCTTAAAAGAGGGCAAACTTTCACTAACTTTAGCCAAGAGTAGAAGTAATAGACTTCCGGTGTTGTCGATAGAGAATTTGGTGTTTAAAGTGTTGTCATCATTAGGTTTGAATTGACTTTCATCGGAACCAAACATATCCCTCGCAATCTCCACAATTGGATGATTGCTTTCGGATATGTATTTAGTGTTGACTTTATTGATGGTAAATATCTTGAGATCGAATTCATCCTTCAAAAGATATCTAACGTTTAATTGAGATAAAGGCACTCGGATTTCCTTTTCCGCTTCGGATAAGACTTTATTCAATTTTATCGATGAATAATATTTACGATTTACTTCATTAATATTCATAAAACATTTGCAAACTCTTCTGGAAATACTTTTTGGACTCAATTTCGAAATCAAATTCATTTCATTTAATAATAATAAGAAATTAATATTCAAATAAAATATTTGATTTTTATTCTTCACATCATATCCTGTCCCAAGTTTTTGACTAAAATGAATGAAAACTTTCTCTTGACTCTCAATTTTGAGCTAAGATTTCGGTGAAACGTTTTTGTATGTAAGAGCTGTGAAGTTGAACACAAAAGTGATTATTTTGTGGTAATGTTGGCCCAAATTTTGAATAACACTATTATTTGTGCTTTGAGTCCAATAAATCAAATTCTTATAATAGGGATCTCTTATGTAATTAGCGCTAAAGGGCTCACAAATTAATGTAAGAACGAGTGTTTAGCAGACGGTATATCCGCAACTTTGGGTAAATAGTTCAAATGCTAATTCTTTTCTTGAATTAACAAGTTGATTTATTAAGATTTTCACTTGTTTATTGAGTTCTCCTTATTATCTTTTCAATCAAATCAAAACTTTATGATTTCAGACTTGAAATTAGAAAAAATGGATTTCTTTTAAAACTATTGGTGTGAATCATATATTTGTCAATTACTTGATTATTCAATTTTGCAACAATTATATTATTAATAAAATGCTCAAGGCTTTTATTCAATGAATATTTATTTAATAGACAAGCTTAATTGATGAATACAAACTAAAATTTCTTGGCAATGTAAGGAAAAGGATAACCCAATTTGAGCTGTTCTTAAATTATGCATGCTTATTATTAAAATTGGCTAACATTTATTTCACATTTAAAATAAGGTTTAATTATTTGAGAATAATTTTTTTTATTAAAATTATTAAAAATTTAATCAATTCTTGAATAAAAGAAAATAAAATTTAATTAAAACCCAATGAAAATGATTTGATGAGTGGTTTCTCGAAAGTGTTGTTTGATTTTGCATTCAAATAATTATTTGGTCTGTTTTTGAATCAATGCCACCACAATGTTTGTGAGGGCATTCTTAGCCTCACAATCAGGCAATGTTTTGATTTGATCTAGAGCGTTGTTCGAATAAAACTCGAGAAGTGATTGAGTCTTCTTAATTGCGTCGCTTTTGTCCACTTCTTCTGAGATCTGTATTTTGAAAATTAAGTAAAAAATATTTTGAAATCAATTGATTTTATCGTTTGATTGCAACGACAGGAAGAGATGAAAAAGAGAGAAACTCATTGAAACTAGTTTTAGGATTCATTAAAAGTTTGACCTATTTTTCATACAAAATCTAAGGTTAAGAATGGGCTACAGGTTTGACATTTGAGTATAATTTCAAATTTATTTAACAAATAAACTATAAATTATCTAAGAATTAATCTGAAGTTAAAATTCAATAATTAGATAAAATATTTATGAAATCGATAGTAATTATAATCAAGAGTTGAATCTAAAAACTCATTTTAAAATTCATTTTTGTGGAAATAAAACGAGTTTTTAGTAAATTAATGTTAAATGAATTTCTGGTTTTCCGAATACTTGACTTACATTTTCAATGAATTGATTTATGTTTTCATAAGAATTGATGCGATTTTTAAGGTCTGGATTTGAATTTAAGTGCAATAGAATCGGAAGTGAAAACAAAAGTTCAGTATTTGTTTGGCTTTTAGTTCTCATTCGACTGAATGTTTCCAACTCTTCGGTCACATTCCAGGCAAAGCCGATATTATACCCAAACTTATAGATGCTTTCCTCAAGTGCTTCACAATTAGTAGATAAGTGAACCATAGATTGACAGCCACTGGCAATAAGACTTGAACTCTTGAGGCACGTCATTCTAACCCAGTTGTCTAAAGCATGAGTCCAATTACCGACTTCGAGTTGTTCTCTCATTTTAAGATTAAGGTACTCTCCTTCGATGAAATCCCTGAGCGCTTTACTCATCAAATCAGTGACTTTACTGTTCTTAAGTTTGACTAAATTTTTTGTCGCTGAGGAAAACATTAGATCTCCGGTGAGTACTGCCAGTCGATTGCCTTTCATAACGGTATTGACAACTCTCTTATGACCACTGGATGTAATGGCTTTGACGGGAGAGATGCCTATTGTATGGAAAACACAGCCGCCATGAATGAGTTCAATAGTCTCTCCCAAAAGCAATTGTTTGGTGAGAGAACCGGATTTATTTAGATTCAGGTTAAACTTGAATTGAGGCAATGTTTGAAGCGGTCGGTGCGACACAGCCTTTGCTAATAACAACGTAAGCAAAGCACGACTTTTGTAATTCACCTCAATTTCTGGGTCTAATTTCCTATTCAATACAAAAACAACATTAAATTTCAAAATACTTTCACTAAAAAGAAAAGTTTGATTTTGAAATACATTTGAATTAAAAGCAAAACATCATATTTGTTATAAAATTTAAGTTCAAATGACAACCTTGTCTCTAATGTGAGGGTATACCCCTTACCTCTCTGCCAAAAGTACTGAGTGCTCATTGAGATGTGAAAGCGATGTCTCTTTCATAAAAGTCTTAAGTCTTTGATTGCAGACAATTTGTTTGACACTTAAATCTTTGATAGAATAACCCAAACATATCTCAGCTTTAGATATGGCTTCACTCATAGAGAGCACAGATAGTCTTCGTCTTATCACTTGGTATTGCACTTCACTTAAGTTGATTTTTGCAAATATTCGAACACTTTTTAAATTATTAGCCATTGTTTTCATCTCTCAAACACTGACTGACAGTTCATAAGTGGAAAGGAATGGGAGAACACTTTCATGAAGTTGTGGGCGATTTGTAACAATTTTTCTAATTATCAGAAAGACTTGATTTCTTGTTTCAATTCTCAGCCGACGTTATGTGAGTCACAAATAAGTGAGAAAATAAGAAAACCGCAGTTTATTAGAGAAATGAGGTTAAAGGAAAAGTGAAAGTTCACGATATCGCTGTGGAGAGCTCTCCCCTGGGCAATTAACTGTTGTGTTTGAGCACCGCATATGGAAAGCAGTCCAAATCACAGTCCAATAGCAGTAGAGTTGAGTTTGAGCCGAGAAACTATCAATTATTCAAACGCTTCACTGAATACTATTTTATAAATAGAGACTTAATTATCTCAAATTTGCTGAAAATAAAACTCTTGATTAGACTTTCGCACAGTTTTTAGTTATTAAATAATGCACTGAAAGACGACAGAACTGAATGAATGCCTTTTTGTTTGGGAATCATATGCTCTGTTGAGTTAACTATTGAATCACAACATTTGAATCATTCAAACGTTAATTAAATTTTATTTTTGTCGTGATTTTTACACTTCAATGTACTTTTATGCTACTTATTGAGCAGGGGTTATCATAGGGGGCGTTACTTGATAACCTCCTGGTCCTTTTTGTAAAATATCGTGGTGTGAAAATTCGTAATGCCAAGGAGTTCTTGATTTTGGCAACCAATTTTGCCATGAATCGATTTTGCAGATTAATTATTATTAAATCTATTTAATTATTAGTCTCTACTTTTTGAATCTAATTTATTTTATGGACTACAATGCATTAAATTTTCATGGTGAAAATTTGAAGTAATTTACAATACAATAAAATTGGCTTATTTACACAAATCAATGTCATTAAACAATTCTTGTTTATAGACTAAAGTCAATATAATTAAGTTTAATATTAATATTCAGTTTAATATATGTGACTCTAATTCCGTCCGAATAAAGTTAAAAAAAAGTAACGAATAGACTGACACTTATTGACTAATAACTATTTGCAAACTATTTTCAAAATGGGTTTTAAAAAACACATCTTTGCTGGTAATCTGGAAATATTGATGTAATTGCTTATTGGGGTGATTGTGATAACCCAGGATAATACACTTGACTCAATTTAAATATTTTATTTCCAAGTATGGTTAAGACTTAGTAGTCAGTACTTTTCAAAGATAAACTAATCTAGATTATTTAGTAGATCAGACATATTTGGGTAACAATAATGTAATGTTTTAATCAAATTTTTCCATGTGATACATATCACCAAGCAGCTTTTCAACGGGTATCTCCCCAATAGTTTCCTTGAAAAACAATTTCTCCACGTTATTGGCAGATATGGCGCGAAGACACGGCATTAGCAGAAGTAGTCGTCCAAATCTGGTGGGTTGTCGCGGATATTTGTGGCGTACATAATCGCCAAGAATGCATTGAGCCTGGTCCTGTAACATTTCAACCGGGTGCACATCACACAAACCAATAGTTTCTAAACATATAATATATTTGAGATATATATGACTAAACAAACTGATAAATACCGGGTTTGAAGAGTACAATAGCCTTCAAACAACTGCATTCTGTGCCGTCGGGAGACAATTGACGAAATCGTCTCATAATCTCTTGAATATATTGAATATCAGCCGACATATTGGGACAATCATTGGATTTAAAATTTGTGATAGCTCGGTTTAAATATGCCGGTGCTCCCGGCAGAGGCGAAACCAAATCCAGTGTAACTGACCACTGCGCCATATTTAATAGAAATAAGTCTTTCCACGAATCTTCCAACAAAGTTATCTAGTTCAATATTTAATTTTATAATATAATACTTGTATTAGCCTGAACATACCTGATCATTTTTAGTCAGTGTTCTATAAGTGGGAAGGCATTTGACCCAACGAATAACCATAAACAATAGTCTAGCAGTAACTTCGTGTACAGAATCCCACTGACCGGTAGCTGAAAGTTGTTGCAAAGGTTTAGGAAATGGCAGTCCATTGAAACTATTTCTAGAAATAGATTTGCGCTCTGAGTCTGGAGTATGAGATTCATTGGATGCGTTGCTCGAAGATGGTGTGGTTGACTGCGAGGGTGGCATTGGAGTTGCCAACAGATTACACCCACCACTTGTAGAAAGGAATGGAGGAAAGAATAAAGAGTTGTGATGAGGAGCGACCTCATCAAATATTCGGGACATTCCAAACGGCAGACTATTTGAGTGCAGGTTTCCGATGACTGCACCGCTTCTAATGCTGTTCCATATGAGCTCCTGTGACTTCTCCGCATTTAATAACATTTGCAATAAACCGGGCGGTGCTGTAGGCAAGCCATCAAAGAATGGGGCACCAGTGCTACCCATTGTGTTGGCTGATATAGAGCCCAATTGACACGTGTCTCCTTTGTTTGTAAAAATTCCTGACAAGAGTTCCGTTCGGTCCGTATTATTGGGTATAAGCGGCGGAATTTTGTTCATAATATTGTGCTGATGGTTGTGCTGATGATGTGGTGCTGTCGGTTGCGAATGAGAATTGTGGCGATCCAATGCAGTAATAGCTTTAGAGAAAGGCGATGCAGTCAATGCGATGGGGTTGTGCAACACTTTCAGATCGCTGTGATCTCTATATTTGGGTTTTCGCGGACCTCTTTCGTGTTGAACGGCTGACAAATAAATATATTTCTCTTAAATAGACTCAGTTTTTAACAAACTATACATTCATTGAAATATACTTTATTTCATATTTAGAAATGGAAACAATAGGATCATAATTGGTCAAAATGACTTATAGACCCAGTTTAAATTCACCTTACATGGTGAGTGAATTATTTTACTTTTGCTTGATATAAAAATTGCCATGAATATAGTGTTGAATGGATTTATGCAGTGCACTGCTAGGGATATGCCGCGCCTTGTGTTCATATATGCGTGTATTGCTATTGAGTGTCATTTGGGGCGCACTTCTCATTGGCTTTTCGTTAATGCATTCAACAAAAATCGATTGGCTTTCAAACCATTCAGAGCTAAAAATAAGAGAGACTTCGACTTAATATTAAAATGATTTTACTCTTATCACTACATTAAAGTGTTATCACTAAAAGTCCCAATGAATTGGAATTAAATATACTTTTTGTATACAAACACAACGACTGCTAAGCAATGATTTTGAGTGACTCCAAAAATCATAAAAATCGCATCGTTTCTAAGCAACAAATCTTTGATAAGTGTTTTGCTTTTATCATAAAGTCGTCCAAATTTTAAATGTATGAGTTATTAAAGGATTTTAATCGAGAGAGAGAGAGAGAGAGAGAGAGAGAGAGAGAGAGAGAGAGAGAGAGACTGCATCAGATTTATATATAAAATTGAGAAATCATTGGGATTTAGTCGTTAGTGTAACTGTTACTCAACCTCTTATTAGTGTAAATATTAAAAGCTTGGTATGTTAGCCAAGTGCTACTCAAACAGTGAAAAGGCTTATGTAGTGCAGTATTGAGTATACATCAGAAATATATATAAATTGGATGTTTTGTGATCTTTTGGTATATCAATAGAGAAACATTAGGGCCGATATCCTGAGAAGAGTGGCCAGAAATCTGAAAGCCTTATTCTACTGTCTGTTCTCATGTTTCTCTATTTGCGAGATGACGTCCTCCTGAATCCATTGCTAAACCATCTCTAACTATATGGCTTAACGGCGCCCAAACAGAAGTGCACACAAACAAAGCTCACACACGACTGCATATAATACATAAAAATTGAGAGCACTGTTGCAACTTATGTTACATTTCCCATACACGCTATGCCTCCGCTTAAATATAACCATCGGTATAGAGTTATGCGATCAAACTCTTCAGTTTGTCATTATATGAGGGGTTTTCAGTCAATTGTTCTCCTATTGTCAAAGTGTGTACACAAACACAACAATCTTTTGCTTCAATATTAGATAAGTTGAGTAATTGGATCACATAAGACAACTTGTCATCTGATCATTTTTCAGTCAAATTCAATTTCTTCAAAACTATCCATCACATTACCATGGATATACACTCATTATTTATTCATACAAATATTATTTTCACAAACTAACGACAATTTTGTTTTCGCTTAAAAAACTTAATGAAATTCTGAATTAATGATTAGAAAACAGTAATAAAATATTCTTCTATTCTATACTATCAATAATTTGATATCAGTGTTATTATAAATTGGTATGTACAGGGTTGTCTCATTGGAGGTTATTAGCTTGTTAATTGCTCACATGTATTGGTGTTTGGAGATTTTGTTCTTTATTTCTATAAGTGGCTGAAAGGCATAGCTATTGAACATTATTTCTTTGAAATGTTTGAACGAATTGTGTTTTCATTTTGGAATCGCATTCGTCACCGAAAGTAATATTTATAGAGTTTTTGGTCTAAAAACATGAGTGAAATTCAGTGAAGCGAATGTCTGTAATTTTCACTCTCTTTTACAGTTAAAATGTTAGATAACCGCAGGCTTTGAAATAACATCACAACTACAGCATTATTATTCACTTTAGAGTTGGAAAACTTCGTTTCATATGCTGTGCTATCAAACTGTGTTCACTATTATTCACGGCTTACAGACTTATTGCAGCCGCGAGTTTTCACATGAACTGCATTTTGATTCACCATCTCATCAATGATTGCTCACAAAAGCAGATAAAATTCTGTGACTCGAATCAATTTTTTCTCAATTTTACTTTGAATATGCATTTACCAAGTATATTTGATAAGAATGTAAGGGATGGCTTACCGTCTTTGTTCATGCAGGCTTCGAAACACTTCTTGAGCCTACAGGCCCGACATTGATTCCTGTGTGTCTTATCAACGGGACACTTGCCGTGAAGGTCTGCCTGTGCTTTGCAAGTATATATGCGATTGCGATGAATGCTCCTCTTAAAGAATCCAGAACAGCCTATAGAAGAGAACAGCCTCTTTTATTCATTCATTCTTGATATATAGAAGTTTAGCTGATCAAATTGTTAATTATATTAGATCAAGGTTGGCTAAAGTTCTATTATGCCAGAATATCCCTCTCTAAGAATCTGAAAATCCAATCACACCATATATTTATAAACATAATGTTATATAATGTTAAAAATTAGGGGGTTTTAGTTGAAGTTTTATAAGTGAGGAGGAATTGTTAGATATCTCTGCTAAACATTGTTTTAATGATATTTTTTTTTAGAGTATTCTATAAAATTTTGCTCAGATTTTTCACTTTCAAAGTAATGCTAATTAAATACAAAGTGAGTGTTGGTCTCATTTGATTTGAATTGATGATAGAGATCTGTTCTTGATCATTATTTGTGCTTATCAATGTAAATTAGATATTAATAACATTGCTTACCGTCACAGCTATAAATTCCGTAATGTTTGCCAGAACTGCGATCTCCGCAGACCCGACACGGTATGTCTAATAGTCGGTCACCTTTGGGATAGCATAAATTGAATTTGATACTTGGGAGTCAATAATAATTAAAAGGGTTACTTACGTTTTTCCATGTATTGAGGAACAAACTGTTCAAAATAGTTAGAAACTGGTCATTGAGTGGACCAGTTCCTATTTTAGTGGAGTGTAACTCATCCTCACTTTTCAAGTGATGAGTGGATTCAACTTATTGTGTGGTAATCAAAGAGAGAGTCAAACATATAATAGAGAGTCAGAGATAGAGAGCAAAAGTTTTTTGTTTGTGACGATTATATTCAGTGTTTGGCCATCAGATGAGATGACACGCATCGAAGAGAGGCCACAATTATTAGCTGAAAGATGTGCTCATCCAGTCCTCTATGAGATGATAGGATGGCACGCATGAGCCTCAGCACAGATAGCATTGCTCTATCATTTGGAGTGTGTGTCTGTGCGTTGGCCACTATGTCACGCAGTATATACACAACTAAATACTTTGGGAACGGCGTCAGGTGCTCTTCTAACTATGATGCATGAGATAGCTTTGCTCTTTGCTTCCACACCATAGAGAAGATGCGTTTTCTCGGGGATCAACTGCTCTTTGAGACATAGATCAGCCGATTGTTAACCAAATAAAATAATGCTTTTTTCGCTGTTTGCTCGATACAAACGCATAGCTTTACTCGCAGTCGACACTATAAACTCCAGTAGCTTATTGAAGCCTTCTCTCATCACTTCCCTCACTCTTCATTAATTAACTCTCTTTTCAATAATAATTATATTTATTTCTTAAAATTACATTATTTGCCAAAATTCTAAAAATATCTTGCTTATTTCAAATTTTTTCAGAGAGAGAGAGAGAGAGAGAGAGAGAGAGAGAAGGAGAGAGAGAGAGAGAGATCGGAAGAG
>JAQIWF010001468.1:0-11910 GCA_034694965.1 Ceratozetes gracilis | reverse complement strand
AAAAATCTTTTAATAAAATTTAATTTTAACAATTCTAGTAACATTTATTCTTTTATTTAATTAAATATAAAAACATGTTTGTTTTCAACTTACAATATTTCACTTGTTTAGTGTAATCATTAATATAGTATATATTCTTACCATTATTGTTTGCGTCACTTGATGTTGACATGGCTAAATAAAAAAAATTGGGCTTGATATTAGTTTTTATTCACAAAAACATATCAATAGGACAGGTGTTTAATAATTATTACTAAACAATCTATTAACTTTATTAATCGATCGGTAATTGATAGCTATTCAATATTAATTAATAATTAATTAGTTAAAATAATTGTTTTTAACAAGAGTCAAATATTTAATAATTTAAAAAAATCTTTATATTGACAGAAACAGGTTTCAGTTTGTCTTCTCTTGAAAACACTAACCAAGACTTTATCTCCGCATGCACAAGAGTCCGGGGGTATTTTACTTTGGCGTATACATGTACCATCCTCCATTGAACGATTACTTATGCAATGGCCATGACATTGGTCATTATTGCAATGAAAGGCTAAAAAGACATAATATGTAATTACAAGTTTAAAAAACTCAGAAAAAATGTGCTGGTTTTTAGTATAATAGGCTACAATTTTCTAAAAGTTCTTACAAAAAATTCTTAATATAATATTTTGAATCATCTATTATTTAAATTTAACCCAAACTTCATGAGGCTAAGCCGAAAGTGAGGCCAAATGTTGTTTCTAACTCCGACTAACAAAACCACGGGCATCACAACACAATCATGACCAGCCCATTTCCCTACCACCCAAACCTTTAAATTGTTGGCCGCTAGCCTTCCATTCACTGCCAATCCATTCCTGACCAGATTTAACCAACTTTAGATTAGTTCAATTTAAGGTCTATTATGCGTACCTATTCCTCAATTATGACTAGAAAAATCATTTAACTCTTAGACCTACTCATATGTGACCTACACTTTACGGTTCTAAACCTTTTCACCATTAGTTCCGTCACAATATTACCTTGAATACCTAGAATAGAAAATTTTATTTACTTACAATTTTCGGGTGTAATTTTCCCATTAATCAATATTAAAAAACTAGCAAATATAATAAACTTATAGCTGTTCATCATATTTTTTAACAATATGGTCCAAAATTTTCTTATAATGAAATATGATCTCTATACTTGTTGCCACCAAGGTAGTAAAATAGATAAAGTGAATAAATAAAAAATATTTTATATCACAATCTTGCATTATTAAAATATTTTCAAGATAATATTTAAACATCATAAAATTTTCTATTAATTTATTTTATATAATTAAAGTTAATTTTGTTTAATTTGTGGTGTTTTCGGATGTAAATGACATTCAATATCTAGGGTTGTCCTGGGGTGACCATCTAACTTGATGGTCAGGGGAAGGGGTGAGAGTAAAATGGTAAATTTTTTCTCAAAATTCAGTAGGGGTATTAGGGTAAGGTAAAATTGCGGCCAATTCAAGATTGCGGGCAAAAAAGACACCATTTTGTCCTTAAATATATATTAACTTGCTATTTTTCGGCTAATTTAGCTTAAATACAGTCTAAATTAACCAAATCTGTAAAAATGGCGTACAAAATGGTGGATTTTTAGGAAAAAATGGCAGCCAAATTCGAGAGGACCAATATTCGAAAGGCACTAGAAAAATAATTTTGGATAACATTTGTATAAACTGTTTATTGATTTAAAAAATCTAAAATATCACCAAGAACAAAATTTAATAATTATTTTTATGTAATAATTTTTAGAATTAATAAACTTTAAATTAAAAATAGACATATGAACATATTTAATTAACTCAAATTTTTACATTTGAAAAAAGTGTTTTAAATGGAATATCTTCTTTGTGTGGTCAAGATATTGTTGCTTTTTAATTTTCTAATAATGTTTTGATCTCTTTCTACCTTACACAAAATTTCCTCTAATACATCTTGTACAATTGTTTGATTTGTACCTAGTACTCTCCTTTTGTTTACGTTCTTTATTATTTTCGTATTTGATCTCTTACGAAATTTTAATTTTAATAATTTGCATTTCCTCCACCGACAATTAGAGCAAAATCTTCTAGTATCTTCTTTTATTTCTAATATTTCTTCATGGTCACATTTAAAAGTTTCATATCTTAGTACTTTCTCTCCATTAAATTCAACATCATCAAAACCACGATAAAAAAATATCTTACAAGCTGCGCAGCAGAATACAGAACAGAATTTGACAGTCATTTTTGTGCTTGAGCATATCTGACACATTTCACAAGTTACAGTACTACTAATACATTCACTCATTTGAAATCTGAGAAAAAATACAGTTAAATCGCTAAATTTACATTAGTTGCTCAGTTTTATATATTACTTATCATTTAAATCCAAATGCTTTTGTTCAATCTCTCTATCTATTCCTGGTAATTTCTCACTCAACTTGTTCAATATTTGAGTAGGAAATTTGCACCTAGTCATTTTTGAACATGTTTGAATTGTAGAATTTGAAATTCTACTAGTATACGAGAGATCAAGTGGTTCCATTTGCAGCAACCTAATATAACATTATTCAATTTAAATAAAATTATATTAACTAATTAAAATAGAAAACATAATAACTTGCTCATTCATTACTCACTTATCTAATCATACATATACAACAGACAGATGTATTACAAATATCAAAAACTTAAACAAAAATTCTTTTCTTTGAATTAAAATATAAAATTGAGACTAGCAATAGCTAATGAATAACATAGCTAAATTAAGAATAAACTTTGAATAGTTATTTAGAATCGCGTGCTAAATACCATTAATAAAATGTACTCTAAATAATGCAACTTTTAAATATAAAAATAAAAAACCTGACATCAATAGCAATTTTTTAAACTATCCATATTAAAATATTACTTCCGTATATTTTGCACAAAAAATTAAAAATAGTTTAATCAATTAATTTCTTAGTTATAAAAAAAATGACTTCAAAATAAAACTAAAATTTATTTTTTTTATAATATTAGCCACAAGGTTTATAATATTAAAGATCTTCGGGCCATTGTGGTGTTGTTCTAGAAAATTAGCTTAAAACATAATGTAAGGTATAGGGGGGGTAGTGTCATGGTCGCAAAACATAGATTTCAACTTAAAAAAACGCCATTTTCTCTTAGGATAAATATAAAACAGTAGTGACATTTATGATTTAATCTTAGCTATTTAAAATAAAACTTTAAATGAAACATAGTTTATGTTTTTATTCATTTAAATTATAAATGCGAAGATTAGGGGGGTATTTTGAAAAATCTTAAACCTCAGGGGGATATCCGCGTTTACCCCCCTATGACGACCCCTGGTTTAGTGTCGTCAATTTAAATATTTAATAAATTCAAATCGACATAATAGTTTACAATATTTTATATTCCAAGTTACATTTTTTACGTCAATTTATGATTGCACTACTAAATTGCATGACTTTTATAACGCTTTCAAATTATCATCTATTGTCAAGGAAGTAAATTGGCGGATTTTTTCTTATTAAAAGTCATCGGGGGGGGGGGGGGGTTATAGAAATATAAAATGGCATTTAATCCAAGATGGCGATCTAAAAAGACGGCTAAATTAGCTAAATTTAGCTTAAATAAAGTTTAAATTCAGTTAAATTGACTAAATTTGCAAAAATAGCAAACAAAATGACAAATTTTCAATAAATACAAAAAAAGAGAGGGGTTTTGGCAAATCACAAACTTTATGGCAAATCCGGCACCCCCTTTATGACTATACAAAATTGATGATATTTGGTGAACTCCTCTCCCCTAGATTCCCTCCTAGTTTTTGAGCCAAAATTTTCCCAAAAATCCTTCTACCCCCCCCCCTGAAGCCACCGACCTTGACCATCCCTTTTTCATCTATTTATCCATTCGTGGATAGGTTTTGAATTGGGACGCATTCAATCTTGCATTAGTTTGTTTACACGTTCATGAATATTTGATTGTTAAGTTTCTAGAATTATTTTTTCTTCGTTGAAACTATGAATTATTAATCAAATTATTAACTTTAAAAGCATAATTAGATTAAAATTATTCCACTTAAGCTTGCTCAAATATTGATGCGTGCAATAACTCAGACACTGTCTGATAGCAATTTCCTCCATTTTTTTACTTATTATCTCTGGGAAATAACGACTCAAATTCTAGCTCTGGGTAATTTAACAATTTTGAGTTTAGAAACCTGTTGATTGAAATTAAACATGCTCAATTTGTTGTTGTGGTTTACGAATGAGACTTTTAGTTCATTAACTTTACTGGAGTTTAAAACCAGTTATTTTTGAGAAATCAATCAAATGTATTGATGCAAACAATGGCCACTTAAAGGGACAGTCATTTTTCAAGTGCTATTCATTTTTAGCCCTTATATCCCGGAGCTGTTAAGCGGCAAACAGCTTGCAATATAATAGCAATACTTCCGGGTCAGTATCGAGGAACGCCCGACGACGAGATACTATTAATAGGAGCGCATTATGACACTGTGAAGAAGTCCCCCGGAGTAGACGATAATGGTTCTGGATCAGCTGCTGTGCTCGAGATTGCAAGACTGCTCACAACGCACAGGTGTCGGCTCAATAAAACTGTGATATTCACGCTGTTTGACTTGGAAGAGGAAGTATGCGCTCATTAATTGATTTAAACACATCTTTAATAACTTGTGTCTAAATAATTGAATAAACTTAAGTCAAAACCAATTAATTATTTGTTTAACATTTGATTTCACACATCATTAGTATCTGAAAGGAAGCAAATATTTCGTCCAACAGTACCTCATTCCGACTGAATTGAATAAAAATAAGGCCAAGTTCAAAGGCGCTTACATCATGGACATGCTCTTGTCTTACAATACCTCGAATGGCAGTCAATCTTTGAGAGATTTTTGGGTAATTTCCAGTTATATCCTGAAACTTATATTTAGTTCAATATCTTGTTTATTGATTTTTGAATGATAGCCAACACTTCCTATGTTTGTTGAAGAGGTCAAAGAGAATGGAGCGAAGGGAAACTTCTTGACAGCCTGGTCACGCAGAAACATTGATCAAGACCTCTATTTCTTCCTTGATAAAAATTGGAAAAATCCTAAATACCCGCTCAGACTGTTGGACCCACCTTTGCCCACATGGAGTCATGAAGTAGCGAGAAATTGGACCCGTTATTCAAAATATGGCACATTTGCTCGTAGTGACCATGCTAGTTTCTGGTATCCCATTGATAGAGATAAGACTTTTAATGCAGTCTTATTGAGTGATTTGGGTTTGTATTCAAAAATGAAATTAATTAAAGTTTACTGAACTCATCCATGTCTTTGGTAATCAGGTCCGTGGCGTAAAGACATGTTATTCCATTACCACCGGCCCAGTGATGACATGAGATGGCTTAGAAGGGAGAACCTCGAGTTTATGAAGAACACTGTGGACAGTCTAGTTGCAACTATCATTGATCTTGGTCAAGGGAAGTGTTGGATTAAAAAGCATTAGAATTTGCTGAAATATACTCTTTAATTTATTTAATTATCAATTATCGCGACAGTCACCTAGATGATATTGTCATATATAATTAGTGAAGGGATTAATAATACTAGTTCATAAAAATAGGTCAATTTTTCATTTGCTCTTAACTTAATTTATTTTATCATTAATTTAATCTTTTTTTGTGAAGAATTTTCAGAACTTAATTATAATCTGTATTTGAATTATATTTTGAAGAATAATAAAGTTTAGCACAGAATTAGCACAGAATATGTGTTTGAGTTTTACATAATCTATATTAAGTTTGGTTTAGAAAGTAGATCAATGATCTAGATTCTATATTTATGGCAATGATTTGAGTGTAAGACGTATTTTAATATTCATAAAAAATTCACATCAATTTATGGGAAATGTTCATAAGTTTGGACTTTTTATTAGTACTTTTGAGTAGAAAAATAACTGATTAAAGTGTGAAATACAATTGATTTGTTGTGAATATTATGTTTCAATTGGCGTCAAAAGGGTTTTGATGTATAAAATTTCTGTCTGAACGCCAGTAATGTTTGTCTGATGAAAGGCTTTCATAATCAGAGTTTTTATATAGTGGTTAACCTTCAGCTCCCCTTCATTTGTGTCGCTAACTCCTTAACTGTCTATTCTTGGACCCAATGAAAGTCTGATACATATCTTCATTGAGTCACTCATTAGAATTGACTTATTTCTGGTGTTTTTAGTGATTGTTTTCATTGGTTTCGAGATTTGATGTAAGAATACATACAAAGAGTCTATTTTTCATTTGTTATTAAAATATTGTGCCGTAAATAATAGCTCTGTATTCACACTATCGGTTGACGTCTTATAATCGATTTAAGTGAGCAAAATATGACACTCTTTTAAAAATGATGTTTTTCTATGAAATTTAAAGGTATGTGTAGTTAATGTGTAGTTCCCTTCAATAGAAGCTGTTGTCGATTGTGTGCTTCAAATTCATAGCAAACTGTGAACTAATAGACTATTCTGTGCATCAAATTATCGTTAATTTTATTGAAGATATTCTGCGAACAGAATTGCGATTACATTACATATTCAGGTAATTATTGGATGAATTCACGGAATAATAAACTCATTGGTAATCATTTGAAGCCTTAGTAACTAAGGCGAAGAACTGCTCTTCAATTGTATGGCTTGTCTATAGATCCGTGTTTTACATCCATTTATTTTATTTTCCATCAAATGTCTGTTATTTTCGCTGATTTGCTCCGACATTATACATGTACTAGCAGATGGTCTGCATTTGCTGTTCTTAGCTAATAACTTGCTCATTTTGACGCTTTACTACAGTAATAGTCTAATCTATCAAGTTTTTAATTAAATTGAATTGAATTAAAGTCTGTTTATTTTATTTTATATTATTTAATCGTTTGGACATTGATTTGTATATATGAGTGTATATAAGTGTATGCATGGATGATATCAAGATTTTTTGCTGAATTCTGTAATCCTGTGCCTATCAGCCAAATAATCGATTAGTTTCCTGTTAGCATCAATGTTGGTTTGAACCTCGATTATAATTGAAGTAGTGGTTGTGCAAGTTGCTAAACATGACATCTTTTATATAAAAAGTATTGTCGCAGTTCTGCAGTTGTTTTATAACTCTTTGTAAGTAAACAAAAGTCTTTTTTTAGTCATTTGTGTAAAAAATTAAAACACAGCATATGTTGTCGTTTCCTATTTTTTCTCTTAAGAGGATTTTTTTATTTTGTCTGTTATTTGAATTGGTATTTTCAAACCTAACTGGTAATTCTTAAAGAAACCTTGATTCTTTTTCTATATTGAGTTGCACAAGTCAAATTCCTTGATTATACAAATTTATACAAAGTATGAAGAAAAACATCCCTGAGGAAACACTTTTACATTATGTCTATTGAAGTTTCCATGAATATAAAATATGTTTCTTTACTTAAATTAATTGCTTTATTCTCG
This sequence comes from Ceratozetes gracilis, assembly GCA_034694965.1. Taxonomy (NCBI): domain Eukaryota; kingdom Metazoa; phylum Arthropoda; class Arachnida; order Sarcoptiformes; family Ceratozetidae; genus Ceratozetes; species Ceratozetes gracilis. Next base: position 4,395 of record JAQIWF010001468.1, on the reverse strand, counting down.
ACATTAACTATAATTTTATTTGTTATCTAAGAGTTTTTTTTTAATTTAAAATTTGCATGTTGATTACCCAGCAACTACTGCATTCAATGTCGAATAAGTTAATTTGTTAATAATTTAGTAAAAGTTAAAAACTTATGAGTCATAGTATTGCATAATTGAAGTGCAAGATTCAAATACTATATATGCCATCTTTGTTTACATTTCTTATATCTTATGATAAGTTCATTAACTATTTAATGCTTTATAAATGCATTTATCAGAAGTGATATCAATAATCAATTGAATATATTTATGCTCTTGGTATTTATATTGATGTTTTAACTCCTTAAATGTATGGATAGTGAGAAAAGGCCAAGGCATAAACTTTAAACATTTTGAAAACTATATTCCTTTTATTTCATATGACCAAGATAAAGATAAAGAGTTACGAGATTGATAAGTCATTACTAATTGGTAATAAAAAATGATACCAACGGAAAATGTCTTTATCTAAATAAGTAGTGATACCCAAAGCCTTTGACTTAGTTTATTATTTGAGAAAACTGGCAACTTTCGATAACTAAATCGGTGCATAACCATGTTTATTTTCAAAATATTGTTAATGAGTATAAATAGGAAGTAATACTACGATCATTACAATCAGAGTCGGCCAACTCAAAACACAGATGATATTTGCCAATATACCCTCCCATATGACAGACCCTGATTACAATAATAAATATTATATAAAAAGAGTAATACAAGTCTTGAAGGAGCCATGAAATATGGGGTGCAAAGGGGGGGTATTACTTAAATATTTGATTTTTCAGATGACAATCCCCCTCCGTTTAAGTTTGACTGAACTCATCGTGTAAACTTTACACTTCTCTCAAATTTGTAATCCAATACCTGAACCATTCCCCCTACCAATCAATGTTTTACCCCCACCTAAGGTCAGGTATCCTGCGTTTCCCTATAAATATAATACAATTGAATTTTGCTGTAAAGGGTGTAGTATTTCAAATGACAGGAAACTTGAACTCAAATTAAATCATTTGAGGAGTCATTGTCTTGGTCTTATCAATTGTTTGCTTAAGGTTAAAATGTTTGTTGAATAATAAACTAGATTATTTTCATTTTCAGTTCATCAATAAATGAAGAATTGTTTCGAGTCATAACATCAGTGATATTCATACAAAAGTCTCTACAATATGCAGTCAATCATAACCTCAATAGTGATTGCATTCCTCATATGTAATGCATTGACAATCAGTTCATCGAAGGCATCTGTACATACTTCAGAAAATGAGACAGGTAATCCTATTGTTTTGTATCAAGTACTTTTTGATTTTGTTTATTAAAATTTATCGTTTAATCCTCACTTTCGATAGACTTATGTTCACAATATAAGGATTGCTTTTCCTGTGTTGGAGACCAGGAATGTGGGGTTTGGTATTGTCTTTCGCCAAATGCAGGTATCGACCAAATTGCCAAAAATATGATAGATGATTTAATAAAATGATAAATTACTAGAGCCTAATGACATGTTATGTAAAAACACTTCTTATGTAAGACCAAAAGAGCCTTGCCAAGGCAAGTGGCACAAATTGGATTCCCCTGACAAATGTAAGATTCATTCCTGAGTCATGTCTTCTCTTTATTGTTATTTATGTGATTACTAGTATCTAAATGTTGTTACCTTTTAGGCGATTCGCTAAATATTTCTGATCCTAATTCAGAAGTTGTCACAAATATAAAGCACTCAATCAGTTACGCCAATACTCTAATCAATGGTAAGAATTGCCCTGATTGTTATTAATTAAGCAATTATATGTCTCTTATTATAGATGAGTGTTCCGATCATAAAGACTGTGACACCTGTTTTGATGACAACAAGTGTGCCTTTTGGTGGTGTTCCATCGGGAAAGGAGGTCTATTCAACTTTGCAATAATACATTTTAATACAATTGTTTTATCATTAGGTGAGTGGTCGGGTGATATGAGTTGTCAGCATCCGACAGATCCAAAGCCTAACTCAACTTGTACTGGAAGATGGAAGAGAATGGAACACCAGCATGGTGAAAAGACTCAAAATTGTAAGTTCAAAGAAGTTTTTATTAACTTATGTGATAATTACAAATATTGAGCACAGGTTCGACTATTCATAAGAAGAATGAAACGGCAAGTGTTGCCACAACCGGCGAAGAATTGTCAGGTATTCAGACTACCATGGTTATTAATTTTTAATTAGATTTTCCAAAGAGTTTGAGCCAACTCTTAATCATGGCCTCAATAAATTCTACTCTGGTATAACTCATTAATAATATAATTTGTGATATAATTTAAAGCATTTATTGTTTAGATGAGGACTGTTCCGGTCATAAAGATTGTCTCTCCTGTTTCGATGACCCCAAATGTGCCTTTTGGTGGTGTGCTGTTAGCAAAAAAGGAGGTCTATTGCTCTCTTCATAAAACAATTAATTAAACTTCATATGAATAGGTGAGTGGACGGGTGATATGATTTGCCAAACTCTGCAAGATCCAAAACCTAACACAACTGTACACCACTGTGCGGGGCATTGGAGGAGCATGGAACATCAAAAGACGAGTCAAAATTGTAAGCAAACATTTTGTATGAATAAAGAACTAAGGGGCAAATTTGAACCATAGGTTCCACTATTCATACAAAGAATTCCACCACAACAACAACAACTCATTCACCGGAAACTACAACCGGTAAGAGTACGACCACCTCATCCACCAAATCACCGCCAAGTATTGAATTTATTTGAATTTGCTTTTATTTACATTATCTGATATTTATTGTTTAAAGCCTCACCTCCTGGTCCTCATGAGGGGGAAGGAAGACTCACCGGTTGGACAATCGCTGGAATTACAATCTGTAGTATTTTAGTGGTCGTCATATTAATTGGTGTCTCCTATAAAAAGGTTATGAAGATATATAGGGCTCGCAATCCGTACCGAACTCTTAATGATTGAAGTGATATATAATTCAATTTCATTTTCTTTATATCATTTTGTTCTACATTTTTATTATTACTATAAATAAGTTTTTTTCTCAAATCATTATTAATTGGATTAAAATCATTGAAATGTGAATAAAGTTCTTATTTTGTGTAATGTTTTCCTCTTTTTTGATTTGAATTCATTAGTACTTTCAGTCACTTAAATTGCTTATAACTTAAATCGCGCAGACATTTCATGACACCTGTCAACCAATCAAATGAGTAGCTTTCAGTAGGTTTATGGCAGTAACTAATTTTTAAAAACATAGCAATATTTTGATTACCCCAAAGACGCAACTTATCCAGCATAGGGGATAATGTGAATTTTAGGTTTTTGATGAAAACAATTGGTTGCCATGCGGGAAATTGTTAACCATTTATATATTCCCAGTTGTATATTACTGATAACCAGATTAATCCAATTTAAAGTAGTTTCATTTAAAGTCTATTACACGAACCTATCTCTTATCTACAACTTGAATGTCATTTAACTCTCAGACCTTTATATATGAGACTATACTTTACGATTCTAAACCCTTTCACAATTAGTCCCGTCACTCTATTATAATACTTTAACAGTTTTTAAAATTAAAAACCTTATTTTTGCTTTTTGCCTAATGAAGTCATTAGTATTAGTGGTAACAATATGGACGACCATATCTCGTATTTTTTGCCAAGACTTGGTGGTCATTTTTTCCACATGAGGGAAAAGGTGCGCTTTCGGGGTAATTCTTATTTGAAAAAACTACTGAAGCCACTCATGAATGGTATGCTCTAGATATTTTATTAATAAGATGGCACTGCATGCTAGGTCAAATAAGCGATTTAAGTTACTGAAAGTATTTGTTTAAAAATAGAATAAAATTCACGAATAATTTGATAAAAGGTCATCGAAATCAAGGCCGAGAAATGACCAAGATGAAGGAGTTGGAATTATTACTACTATTTTTGCTAGGGGATTTTAAGATCATAGTAGATAAATTTCTATTATAAGTAAGCTTGATCACTTAAGTTGTTCCATTAAAATTGCGTAATCTCTAAAAGGAGATTAATTGAAGTACACATATCTTGGAATATAAATAAGAATTTAAGTAATGTTTTCAGTTTAGAAGACTTTTATTCTTTGGAATTCATTTAACGAAAACTTTGATAAATTCTCTGTTAACTTAATTTACATTTCAAACACAAAATTCCTTCAAATAAATCAATACTTAAAGTACAAGAATAAAGTTAATAATATAAATATTTGAGCAAAACAGTAAACATGGTTAATTCACTGCGGAAAGGCAGATTTTTAAAAATTCACCAAGATTGAAAAAATTGTATAAGATTGGACAATTTAGGGGGCATTCATTTTTAATAACCAGCATAGTTAAACGACATGAGGGCG
>JAQIWF010001467.1:0-11912 GCA_034694965.1 Ceratozetes gracilis | reverse complement strand
TTGACAATTGTTTTGGTAAATATAAAGTGTGTTTGATTTGGATATGAACTCCAGAATTTCAGAATATGCAATCTGTCATAAAATACGTAAAATAAAAATTTACCCCTTTAGTGAACAAATTATCTTAATCTTTGAACGCATTTGATGTTTATCTTTGAGCCCAACGTGAAAAAAGTTCATATCCAAATCAAACACAGTGTATATTTAAACAATAATGTATTGCATAAAAAGTGTTATCTAAACAAATCCATTAAAAGTATTCAATGCCTACTAAGAAATAGCTAATATGGGTTTATTAAACTTAAATTTCATAAGGCTTATATAAGTATTTATATAATAAATAGAGTGTTAAATTGAGAAATAGATAAGTCAAAGACTCAGTAATTGCCTTTAAATGAGTGAGTGAGCGATAAATTAATTTATTGCTCACTCGCTTAAACCTTGAAACTAGAAATGCATGGATAACTCTAATGAGTGCTCTGGTAACTAATTGACCACAATATTATATTAAAAGTCAATTTTCTGGGTTGCTTTGAAAATTCTGGCAAAAACAAACTGGAACCAGTTGGAACAACTTGACTAAAAGTTCAACTCGCTATTTTTTATTTTAGTGATAATCTATGCAAAACTTATACCAAAATGTAATTAGCTTTGAATTATTACCAACTTGTATCTTGGGTACTTTATTATAAGTCAGGTCAATATTAAACCGCGTGATAGAGTTTATGTCCTGGTTAATAATTACTTTATTATGTAATAAATAATTATATGTTTTGTTTTTACAAATATTAGTAATAAAGTTAATTGTCAAATTTAATGAAAATAAATTATCTAGTTAAAAAATTCATGTGATAAATAATTTCAGATCCTAAAAATATAAAACAAATTATTATTATTAACAAGTTAATTTTATTTTTTTGATTGCTCATTTTATTAAGGTGGATCTCGTAAGTTTGATATCATTACAAATAATAAATCGCTTATAAGTAAAGACGGCTATAAGTTTTGCAAAATCTTCAACAATCCATAGTTATCATGTGATAGTTCATTCATTAATTTGAAAAATAACTATTTAAAAAGTTAAAATCCCCACTGTCACTAGTTTTAGGATTTGCTGTATGATATAATCTTACGCAGTTATTATTTCTTGACTGTTTTTTAAATTGCTAGATACTTTTTGTGCAATATAAGTCATAAAGTACTTATTTTCGGCAGTTTGAAGATTTAAATTCGTAAATGAATCTTGCATTCACTCCCTGAGAAATGAATTTACCAAGACAACACCTTTTCCTTTATTGACATCTTTCGATTTATTAATATTAAAATATTGCAAATAAATTTAAGTTGAAAGTAAATTGGTACTACTAATTAGACCTTTTTGACTTTGAATGATTCAATTATTTTAAAAAATCAAATTAATTATCTTCAAGCTGAATTCTAAACAAATATTGATTATGGTTTTATAATTGGTTTTTATTTTAAAATGTTTTCTAAATAAAATCTAATTAACTTATAAGGTATCAAGTTTCGCCCATTATTTACATTTGTCAATTTTTGAATTTAGCAAGATTAAAAAAAATCATTACTTATTACGATTTTTGCAATTAATAAGAATAAAATCTACCTATAAATTCAATTACCAAACTAATTAAGGCAAGAGATTGACCAAGGATAAATATAAGAAACACTCCTCTGCATGTTTCGTCAAGTGTTATAACCATATTACTCTTTAAGTAAAGGTTAGGATCAAGGCCAATATTAAGTTCCATGATAGCTCCACGTCCTCTCATTTGAAACACTAATCTTATGATAAAGTACCAGTGTTGATTTAGACCTGTCTCAATCATAGCTTTCATTCTAAGAAGGAATAATTAATTCTTAAATATTTTACTCGTTAATTTGATTATGTGATAAAATCTTACCCAGTAATTATTTTCTGGCTGTATTTAAACTTGCTAGATATTCTATATGCAATATAAGTCATTAAGTACTTATTTTCGGCAGTTTGTAAATTGAGCCCAGGATATGAATTTTGCATTCTCTTTCTAAGAAAAGAATTTACCAAGACAACAGCTTTTCCTTTCATGACATCTTGGACAATTTGCTTATTTAGAAAATTGTCTATGACATTTATTGACCTGTTAAATATATTCACTTTGGTTTCATAGTTCTCCACTCTTTTTTCTAATGATTTTGATTGTGATTTATCAAGGAGAAACTTCATATTGTATAAAGCCAATTTACCAGCGACATTTAATTCTGGATTTGCTAGCACATCTTCAATAGAATTAACAATTTTTGCTGGCTTTGATTTAAAATAGGTTAGTAGTAGAGTAGTCGAAAAGCTCCTAGATATTGTTTCAATCATCATTATAAAAATGATGAGAATAAGAATCTTTGTTATTGACAATTGGGCTTGATTAGTTGAGATAGTTGAAATAAATGCCTTGCTTGATTGTTCTAGAAATATCCCATAAACGTTGAAAAATGAAATTTTCTTATAAGTGTTGAAATACTTTAAAAGAATAATGAAAATAGGAACAAGCACAAAAATGTTTAACCAGGTCTAATTAAATTAAAAATATTATATTAGTAGAATAAACAAGAATAATTTACACAAACCCAGATATCAAATAATTTCAATAAAGACAAATATTCCTGGTCTTTGTAAATAAGTAACGTGGTCAAAATTTCACACCGAAATATTGGATGTGATGTTATATCCGCAAAATTTTTAAAAGCTGAACTATCTTGCTCAAACATGCCCATAGATAAAATTGGTGTTTTCTAAAAGTAAGTTTAAAATATCATTAATGAAATTTATAAAATTTTGTACAAGTTTATATTTTTTTTAATAAATACATTTGTTCTATAGTTGTCAGTAATTAAAACGCTTAATTTGAGCTTGCACATTATGAATTGTAACATTGAGAGTTCACCCGCAAAGAATTTATAGGTTTGTGCCTAAAAAAATAGTCAGATAATTTTAGTTAGTAAGATTATTTTAAATTAACTTTAAAATTTGATGATGCCACAATAATTGTCAAAATTTCATCCGAGACATTTGATCCGTTGCATGTGTACACCTTGCCAAGTTCATATTCTTCTTGTTTTATCAAAGTTAAATTTGACAATTCAAATTTAAATGACATTTGTTTATTGAATAAAATAGACAAGGTTAAAATTTTAACTTTTATATTAAAATGGTTATTTAAAATATATCTAATACATTTGTTTAATTTAACTTTGTGACCTAGATATTATAGGAAATAAATTAACTAAATAATTAATGTTAAAATAAACATTCAAATATAAATTGTTAGAAGAAATTGTACATGATACAAATATTTATATCTTTATTAAATAATAACTACATGCACAACTTATGATTAAATTTGTCATTTGTGCTGATAATTATCATGCAAGAATCTCGTGATAATAGTATTATATTGGAATGATGCTTTTCTTTATTATAAAATTAACCATTGTAATTAATGCTCAAAAGAATATTTAATTAATATGACAAACTAGTTTTGTAAGTTTTATTAGTGAGCAGGATAAAATCGAATATATTGTTAATATAATATCTCATTGAAAATTAAAATTTTCTTATTTCAAATTGCTAGTTCATTTATTTATCTACTGTTATAATATACCCAGTTTTGGTTACCCTGGATATTACGGTATAAGAGCACATGACGTTAGAAATAATATTAAAAAAATAATAAATAATAATTCATATATTTTTATAAGCGTGAGCAACATTTAGCGCATTTCAAAATAATCCTCCCACCCCCTTTTTAAAACTTTTAATATCATTGAATAACATCATAATTTAGTAAAAAATAATTATAAAATTATTATTTTAAAAAAGATTATAATTAAAGCAATAAAACACCAAGTATAACATATTAAAACTCCTCGTTATGTTTCAGTTATAACTGTAAATTTTTTTTAAAATGTTAAATTCTAGATTAGCTAGTAATTCTTTATAAAATTAAAAATTCTTTTTGGTTTGAATTTATAGTTGAATAATTTATTGTTAAACAACTTTATGATATAGGTTAATTATTAAAGAAATAATTGTGGTTATTTTAAATGACATTTCTTTATATTCTCTAAAAGTAACATGATCATGTCTAATATAAAGCCAATATTCAGCAAGATAAAAACACTTCTAAATGACTCAGTGTTATGGCATTAAAACCGGAAATGTAATTATATCCACCAATTTGCAAGTTTATTAGTTTAATTAATATCCGGCCTTTAATGGAATTTTTTAATCTACGCAAAAAGTACCAATGTATTTTTAACCCAGCTTCAAGAGCAGCCTTTATACTTAAATTATAAAATTAACAAGATAAATTGAATCTTATTTGTATTCTTACGTTCTTGTAATTTGATGGCTGAATTTAAAGTCCTTGGACATTCTGTATGCAATAAAGATTAAAATATAACTTTCCTTGGCAACTGTAAGTTTAAAGTCGGCAAAAGTATCTTGCATAATTAATCGTACATAAGAATTGACAAGCAAAACTGTTTGTCCATCAATAATATGCTCAAGAATGTCCTTGTTAATAAAATTGTTGTTAGGATTTGATGTTAAATGACTTATTTTCATCTTGCTTTCATATTTCACAATTGATTCCATTAATGATTGATGACGTAATTTATCAATTTGTAAATCTAAAAGTGATCCTGATAAATTACCAGCAATATTAATCTTGGAATTAGCCAATACATCTTCTATTTAATCAACAAGATTAGATGGTTTAAACTTAAAATACGTGGTTAAAAGTGAGCTTGAAAAACAATGTGATAATATAGTTAACATTAATATCCAGATAATAAAAGATTAACATTTAGTCCTTCACACCAATATAAGCTATTATATTGAAGAATCACGTGTTTGAACAAGCTAAAAATAATTTGTTGTGCATTCTTGGTTACAAAATAAAATTATTTAAATAAATTATCCTATCTGCAAAATGTATAAAAAAACATCAAATATAACAAGAATAATTTATTTTTACAATTGAGTATATTAATTTATTTATTTTAAGGAAGTAAAACAACTATCCTCAATTAAATTATTTATTTGGAATAAAAACATAACGATATTAAAATTAAATTTTGAAGTTCCACCCTTGTTTTTATATTTTGGTTATGGCTTGTTATTTCATTTATTTTTTTTATTAAAAGCAATTAAATAAATCTTACTTATACCCTTTTACGCCGCATTCCGCGAGATCTCGATAAAAGTGATTTTGAACATTTTGCCCTAATTTTGCTCGTTGCTATCTCGTTAAAACCGGTTTATAGCGAGACCCCCGATAGTCACCCACTTATCGCAAGATGTTTTTATAACTTATTTACTGCAATGCCGGGTCATTTTAAGCATTAAAAGAACAATTAGTTTCAATTCAAGTTTATATGTAGAAATCAATTCAACGTTTTATAAATAATTGTCAAAATTAGTGGACATTAATCCCTGTATAATAACATCTCGTTATATGAATTCAAATGACAGTCAGTTGCCATCTCGCTAAAACTGGTTTATAACGAGACCCTTTCTCACCAAATCACTTTTACCGAGATCTCGCGGAATGCGGCGTAAAAGGGTAATTGTTATTTAATTAAATTTGTCCAGACTCTCCTAGTTAAGGACTTGAATATTAGAAAGTGAATATTTTTAGAAATATTAAAAATAATTACCATATTACCCTCCAAATAAAGACATGACTTTATATTCTGAAGGAAAACAGACTGCCCGTATTCACCGAATATACGGCCATGTTTGCATAAATTTATAATGCCCTGCCTGATGAGAACAGAGTCCTGTTTTTAACAAAATGGTCTTTCTTACCTACACGGACATGCCTATATTTGGAGTGTAATACGGTATAATCTTAAATGCGGAGGGGCTTTTGGATCTTTCTCATCAAGTTAAGGACTTACGGTATCCCTATGGAATGAAAATTTTTATTTATACTCAGGATCAATTTAACATTGTAATAATGTCATTTTTAAATTGAATTGTGTTTGATAAAACTATTAGATAATTTTTCAAATTTTGATGTGTCAAAAATTGATTTCATCAAGGATAAAGCTAATTTACCAGCCACATTAAGATCTTTATTAACTAGAATGTCTTCAATTGAATTAACGATTTTAACCCGTCTTGTTTTAAAATAAATTAAATGAAGAGTAGCGGAAAAACTCCAATGTTTGAATTGTGAAAATACCAAGTTTTATTATTATAAAAATCTTGAGCTATGGTAATTCAGTTGTACTGTTTGTTATTGATGTGATAAATAACTTGGTAGATTGTTGACTATAACTAGAATGCCAAAGTGGTGGGTGTGGGAGGGGGGGAGTCAGCCCTTTAACCGAAAATTTATAATCTACCTTACCTTCTCGCTGTTTGTGGCAAAAATTTTAAAATTATTGTATAAGATCAGTTAGAGGCTCTCCAAAATTTGCTGATTTTAGCAAAATACCGCCCTGGGATTTTAAAATTTTTAACATTACATTCCTATATCTGTTGAGTTTTTCACATCCTAGAGAATATTTTGAAAATGTGCCTTTTTAGAACAGGCAAATCTTGCGCCTTAAAAAAATTATAGTTTGCTTATTTTTATTTTCTGTTCAATTACAAGTTAATTTGATTAACTAATTTTGCAATGTTTATGTAGAAAAAATATTAATTCAAATAAAAATGTAATTAAAGCAAATAAAACACCAAGTATTAACATTAAGAAAACTCCTCGTGATGTTTCATCAAAAGTTATTGCGGTAAACCTAATCGAGTCAATATTTAGATCAGGATTAATATCTTGTTGTTTGACTGCCGCTCGTCCTTTCATTTTGACAATTAATTCTCTAATAAAATTCCCATGTTGATTTAAACCAGATTCTATCATTACTTTCATTCTAAAAAAATAGTTTTAATCTTCTTATCTTGATAAAATTAAAGTTGAATATTTTAACTTACGCTATAATTATTTGCTTGCTATGTTTAAAATGACTAGCTACTTTAAACACAATATAAGCCATAAAGTAATTATTTACTGTAGTTTCTAAATTAAAATCAACAAATAAATCTTGCATATCCTTTCCTAAGTGTGAATTAACCAGGAGTACAGCTCTTCCACTTATGACATCTTCAAAAATCTTCTTATTAAGGAAATTATAATTGAGATTAAATGTCAAATTGAGCAAATTCATTTTGCTTTCATAGATTTCTACTTTCTTTGATAATTTGTTCCAATCTGATTCATCTAGAAGAGATTTCATTGTGTACAAACCATTTTTGCCCGCAACAGCAATGTCATCATTATCTAGAACATTTTCTATTGAATTGACCACCATTGTTGGCTTTGATTTAAAATAGCTTAAATATAAAGTTGTTGAAAAGCACCTTGATATACTTTGAAACATAAAAATAAATAATGAAATTGTTACAATCTTGGTCCAAGATAACTTATTTGTTCCAGGCTTGAATAGTCTTGTCGGTTGTAACAATAAAAACCCATATATATCAAAAATAGATACTTGCTTCTTTTTACATATGTATTTTAAAATTGTGAGGATGGTAGGAGCAAGAACCAAAATGATCAACCATATCTAGTTAAGTTTTATTCGATTAATATAAGTAATAAAATTCAAAATTTCTCACCCAGATATCAAATATTTTAAAAAAGGACAAATAAGCCAGGTCTTTTCTAATAATTGATGTGGTTAGAATTTCACAGAAAAAAATTGGATGTGAAATTATATCAATAAAGTTTTTAAAGTGGGCACTGCTTTGTCCAAACAAGGCCAATGTTAGCAGGGGCACATACTGAAATTAATCATTTTAAATTAAAATAATTATGGTGTCTATCATAATAAATTACATCTAATGGAATTTTATCTGTAAATACCACGGTCACTCCGAGCTTGCACAGAATGAATTGAATAATCGATAGTTCACTTACAAATAAGTAATATTCAGTTTCCTTCAAAAATTAAATAAGTATTATAAAGGAATTTAAAACTTACTAACTTGATAATTTAATTTCGCTAGCAAAATTGTCCAGATTTCACCTGTAGCATTTAGACCCTTGCACCAATATAAGGTATCATATTGATAAATCTCATGTTTGACCAAGCTTAAAATAAAGTCAACGATATTAAACATGATGAATTCAAGGCAAAATTATAAATGAATTATCTTGTTTACAAAATGTATTAAGAAAAAAAATCTATCACGAGTAATTTATTTTATCAATTAAATTGATTAACCTAATTAATGTTAGGAAAACAAACCAATTAACTTTAGTGTAATTATATATCTGGAATACAAAGACATCAAAGAACTTGGCAAGGTTCTCCTGCTTGAGTCTGTTTATTTTTCGACCTTCCAACTGAGATGGGTACCTGGCAGAGCTCGATTCTTTGATGAAAAAGCTATAAATTTCTGTTTTCAAAGTTGACTTACCCCTTACCAAATTACGGCGAGGGACCGCCAAAGTTCAAATATTTGGAAGCTCATAATTCGAAAAGTATCTTGAATAAAAATTTGAAACCTTTACCTAAAAATACCATAATTATAAAACTACCCATTACATATAAAAATTAATTTAAAAAAAATCCCATTGTAAAAAAATTTTGTTTGAAAATTTTTGAATTTTTTTTACAATGATGATCCACGAAATTCAATATTTCAAAATAGCTATAAGATAGACAAGCTAATTCTAAACAATATATAAAAAATCCACGGAGGTGTTTGTCTTATTTTTTTAGAAAATCGAAATTTAGGCTAAATTTGCTTGTATTCACAGCTTAAAAATATATTTGAAAAGTTTAAATTTTGCGGAAGCTGCCTTGCACACTCTGAAATTGTACGAGAACACTAATAAGTTTGAAAAAAGCATTAAAATTGCAAACAATTCTAAATATTAAGAGTAAAATGTTCAAAATTTGATTTTTAAGCCCACTCAATAAGAAAAACTCACATTAAAAAAATTCTGCACGAGTGAAGCATTTTTCTTGGTAAATGACTTTTAAATAAATGTAGCTCTTAATAAGAGACATTTGTCCTGCACCAACGGTTTTCTTATTCAGAGGTCTAGCTGTACTAGGGTAGATTCGTGTATCAAAACCATACATATCTTATGTATCTCTTAGTCTATACTCAGTTTTATATTAGTTATACTTTAGTTAGTTATTTTTTATAACTCTGTGCACATCATGTAAACCATATCTTAATAAAGACTAGTCTGACCACTGACAGCAACAACGACTCCCTTATGAGCCGAAACGACTCCCTTAAGAAGCAAAGACTCCCTTGGGAGCCAAATGACTTACTTCTGAGCCAAACACCCTTTGTTTGAAGACACACATAGTGTTCCTTCGATTGCTGACCACTCGGGTCGCTGAAACTCGGCTCAAGAAAAGTCACTATTTTTCTTCAATAGTCGTGAAGCACGTGCCACGAGTTTAGTCGCTATTAGTGGGCGTTTTCCTTAACCCACGAAACAGAAGTCAAACAATTGACTCAAATCGGGTCAAGAAATCGTTTGAAGACAAAGGTCTTTCAGAAGTCTAACAATTGATTCAAATCGGGTCAAGAAATTGTGTGAAGACAGAAGTCTTTTGGAAATCAAACATTTGACTCATTTTTGGTCAAAACAAGTCACCTCAATTTACTTGAATCACGAACAGTCTCAAAGACCCTGGTCTTCGCTTAAACGGCGGGGAGAGACGTGACTCAAAACAAAGACAAAGAAATAGAACTGATTGTCGACAACCAGTTGTCCTCAAACGCAATCAGATTTCAATTCAAATCAATTGAAAGCAACATTTGTTGGCAAAGACTAACCATTGATCACAACAGAGACAATTGAATAGAATCTACTGACGGACAGTTCAGACAGTAATTTTCATCTTTGCTACCATTCGGTCAGAGCCCTAAACGACAAATCGCGTGCAAATCTGACAAATATCTTCAAATCTCAATCAACGAGTAAACCAATTGACCACAACGTGGACGGACCACAAAGTCAAGAGCAAAGACATCCATTGTTTCCAAAAATGACAGAAATTTCTACAATTGAGATGAGCCATAGTTTGGAGGCTCTCACTATTTCTACAACTACATCTCGTTTCCAGCTGATCCGAAATGAACGCTAACTAACGAGAAATCTTGACTATCATCTGAGATAAGTTGAGTTCTCTTTTAGCCTTCTTTTAGAGCAGTTGAGTTTTTTTAACCAAAAGTAAGAGAAGCCGCTCTTAGAGTGGGAACACGTGTCCCAGCTCTAAAAGCGGACTATTAGCTTGAACCGCGTCATCTATTTTATTCTTATATCTTATACTTTGGTGAAGGGTTTTATATTCAATAATAAAGTTATAAGGCTCTACTCTTTTGTCTATTATTTATTTATTGAGAAGTCCTGATCCTGTTGGCCCGATTCCCAATACTTGGTCTTTCGATCCTGGTCCTCATTACAGCATCGTTGGACATTTGGCCGCCTAATTGAAAACCGCTTGGAAACCTTACCACATTTGATTTCGGACGTCTTCACCTCTGGTCTCGACTACAGTGAGGACGCCCGTGGTGGTCGTCATCCAATGCCGGAACACCACAATATTATAACTGTAAAATTATTAAAAATTAATAATTGGATGAGGATTCAATTTAGGGAGAATTGACAAATGGCCCCCTGATGAGGCCCTCTATAAGTGTCCACTGTAAAAAAAATTCCCTAGATAATAAAAGAAATCTGGAAATTTATTGTTTTCTAAAATAAAATTTACATTTAATAAATTATAAAATTTATAGTATTAATGATAAAACATAAAAGAAGTATTCAGAATAAATTATTTTTTCAATTAAATATTAATATTCATTATCTTTAATAAACTTTTTGAATTATTTATGAATTATATAAATGGCCAAAATTATACCTAAGCATATACGCCATTATTGGCCATACTTATTGTATTGTGTGCTATTAGCGTTGTTTGATTATTACGCCTTTTATTTGAAATTTAATTTTTAACAAATCACTTGTTACATAAATTTTTGTTAGAATTCAAATCCAATCGACTTTTAACTGGATATTTTAAGTTTGAGCAATAAATAGTTGCCAATCTGACATTTTTTGCTTGGGAATAGGTTGAATTTTGAAGCAATTTTATCTAAGATTTTTACTATTTCTTACAATGATCAAAATAATAGAATTTGTATTACTACTTAGGTCAAATTCAATTCAAATAAATTTTGTTCTAGTATATACTAATTGAAAAATCTTAATTTTTCAACAGGGTCATAAATAACTTTATTGTTGTTTATTAATTAATATACTTATTATTTACTATTAATTATAAAATGGTCCATTTTAATAAACATTGCATTCATTTCAAGGTTAATCAAATTCCAGTTGTGACCACTTCACATACTTTTTGTTTATAAAGGCTTTTTCACCAAGATATAGTTGGAATTTGATTTTCAAATTTAATACACATAAATAACATAATATTACTCTAAAAGTAATTTCTGCAATTTTGAAAATTTTATCTATGTGATTAGAAAAAGGCATTAAATTTAAAAATGTCTCAACATAAACATTAATGTTTATATGTATTAAATTTGAAAATAAAGTTCTATATATACAGTCAATCCTAAAACTAATGACAGTGGGGATTTTAACTTTTTTCATGGTTTTCCTTGGAAATTATTGATGAAACTTGCATATAATAACAATGGATTGTTGAAGAATATTTTCAATTAAAAAAATTGAAAATGCATCAAGTCACTTTTTTATAAAATTGAGCTAACTTTCACTTGCTATATTTCGAAAGTCACCCAGGATAATTAAATTTTTATTTCAAATATTGATGGAGGCTAACATAATCGAGAAATT